>CM073133.1:40277397-40527397 GCA_037039145.1 Fundulus diaphanus
GACCACAATATGTCCATTTGATGACTACTTCAAGCAGGGTAATGCACCTTGTCACTAAGCTCAAATCATTGATTAGAGTATCTTAGGGTTGTGGGTAGTACGTGATATTGTACTCATGGCTGCCCAGCCAACAAACCTGTAGCAACTGCAAGATGCTATCATGCTAATATGCACTAAATGATTTGTAAACCTTGAATAATCTATGTCAAGAAGAATTCCAGCTGTTCTGGAGGTAACAGCAAGGTGAATGTAAAATACAAAGAACCGTGTCATTTTAATGTGACAGAATGAGAAAGTACTTGGTGCCCGGAACACCTCCGTGGTGAGGTGTTCCGGGCTTGTCCCACCGGGAGGAGGCCCAGGGGAAGACCCAGGACACGCTGGAGGGACTATGTCTCCCGGCTGGCCTGGGAACACCTTGGGATTCCTCCTGAGGAGCTGGCCCAAGTGGCCGGGGAGAGGGACGTCTGGGCCTCCCTACTGAAGCTGCTGCCCCCGCGACCCGACCCCGGATAAGCGGAAGAAGACGGACGGACGGACAGAATGAGAAAGAGGTCTAAGGGATGTGAACACCACTTTTGCAAAGACACTTCATAACCAAGGAAAGCACCCATCTAGTGCAACTATATTCTTGGTTTCCAAATTTGTCCTGAGAGAGGCCTTTACCCAAACAGTTATGATGACAAAATTTGGCAACTGTGTGAAAGCCCCACCTAATGCCACCTAACCATAAAATGGGTCCATTAGCACATGCAGTATGAAAGCAGCCAACTTTGGAAAGAAAGGACATGTTAACATTAAGAATAAAATGAGACTCCAATAACTCCAATCAAGCACCCGACAAGTAAGGTAAAACCTCTCCATTATAGCCCTTCCACCTAGTTGTGACTCTCAGCTAAAAGCCCCGCTTGATATCTTCAGTAGGATAATTGAGCGTTGAAAGTGTGGCGCTCAGCCATCTCATATAATGACGAACTCTCTGTTGTACATTCTGACCTGGTATTTTCAGCTTCATGAAAAGAGCACATTTTGGCTTTTTGGTTTCTATTCTTATTCCATACGTAATATTACAAATTGAACCACTGCGCTCTGGATTTCTGCACTAAAGGGAGACAAAATAGGCTAGAGAATGAGAGGAGTGAGATGGAGAGGGGAAATATGATACAGACACAGACAGAACAAAAGAGGCACATAAAGGTAGAGAATGAGAGGGGTAATATGATATAATACAAAGACAGAAAAAAAGAGGTAAACACAGCAGAGAGGCTGAATATGATGGCCAGAGAGAACAAAAGAGAAGAGAGCTCTGCTAAATCCAATGAGGGGGGCTTAAAAGAGCGAATGCCAGAGATAGCAATGAAAATCCTATCATTTTATCCACCCAATAAACACATTCTCAACCCCATCCGTATAATCCATCTATTTCAATGCCTTCCATATCATCTGTTATCTGCGCTGACCACAAGGGCCGACCCTCTTGTAGACAGAGGCGTAAGATAACAGAGCCACCCAGAAAAGGAAAGCAAGCCCTCTGTGGCTCTTGGAAGCCATCAAACAGTGGCTCAGCTTGAGTCAACACTAATTTAGATTCAAAAGCTAAAGTAAAACCATGGTTTGCTAATTTACTCAGGGCCATTTTCCAGACGTACACACACACACACACACACACACACATAGAAACTGAGAAGCTTTTATTGGGGAACAAAAAGGATGACTCCTGCAAATGTAAATTATTTTTGCATGATTTTAATTTGGCGTAAATGGCTGGCTGTCAGTAGCAATATTCATAGTCAACATTATTTGTTCACATCTCGTGCCCCTTTGATTCACACACTGTCACAGCTACTGATGCTGCACTTTTAAATAACTTAGAACGATCCAAATAACTCTAAATTAGCATAAAAAAATGTGTCAATGCTAAAAGACGGAGAGATCAAAGTTGGTCTTTTTTAATGTACCAAAAACCTCATTGACATTCAGTCTCTTAGTTCCTTTGGCCATCAATTACCCTGGCTTTATACATAATAATGGATATTGGCAGCAATGTCTGCTGCTGCTGCCAGAAAACACAGTTATGCTAATGAGGCTGGTTGTCAGGCTGCGGTAGGGATGTCTCAATTTTAGATTGTCACAGTTCAAGTAAAGCAGAATCAATGGATAAAACTGGGCAGAAATGGTGAAAATATGAGGATTTGTAAAAAAAAAAACTCTCCTTACTGATCTAAATATTTTTAGGAAGAACTTAGTCAGGTCTGGCTACAGCGGAACCAGATATAGACCAATAAAAAAATCACCTGACTCAGAACCTTACCTCGATGCAATCAAACAGCTTTGAGCTCTCATAGCTTGTTCTCGGGATTTGGCTGGAATCTCCCAGACTTTCCAAATCTCCCTTTTCCACCACGCAATAGACACAGTTCATGTTTGATGAAGACAACTAATAAACCAAACATTCAACCCTTAAACAGAATGGCTTTTCCTTAAAGCATTTTACTACTTTGGCTACAAAGTTCATAAGATGGTTCCACAGAGGAACCGTATTTTCATTTAGAGGCCAATTAAGCTAACATGATTGTTTGACTGTAGACTGTGGGAGGAAGCAAGGATTCTTGTCCAGAAGCCAAAAGGAGAACGGTCTAATGCCATGCAGTTCTTGCTGCAAAACCACAGTGTTAACAACTGTGCCTCCGTGTAGTCCCGCTTGGTTTGTAAAAAGTGGTTATTTTAGGTGCTGTTCCCTCTCTATCAAGTCCAACCTCCTCTTATGTCAACAAGTCCTTGTTGTCCACACAACTGTTTCTCAGTGAATGTTTTCTCTTTTTCTGACCATTCTCTTTAAACCTTGAGTGTGAAAATCTCGGTAGACCAGTAGTTTCTGAAACACTTGGATATGTCTGTCTGGCACCAACAACCACGCCACATTGATGAACGTCAGCAAGTCATCTTCACAATTTCTAGATGCCTAAATGCATTGAGTTGCTGCCACATGATTCGACAACTCACTATTTGTGTTATCCTGCAGCTGAACGGGTGTAGCTAATAAAGTTGCTGCTTAGTGTGTGTAAGAACAATGACAAAAGTAATAGTAGAAGACTTGATGCAGTCTAGCTATACCTATGATTAAACATGCCAATACAAGACCCATTGACATAAACCACCTTGAGCGAAGGTATTTTTAACAGACAATAGTCATATAGACATTGAAAATCTATTGATACCCTTACATAACAACCAAAAAACTCCAATGATATCTGAAATTGTTAGAAACTGATAAAGTTGTAATGGCAGCCCTTCCTGTTTATTCTATACTTAACACAATTAAACTTTGCTTTTGATTATTGGGGTCAACTGAAATAGTTAATCTAATTAAACAAATGGCAGTTTCATGGATGAAAGACCGTACCATTCATTTGATATTTCATGGCAGGCCACTGATTGCTGCCAACTGGCAATATCTGTATCTCATAATGAGACTTCTGCATTTCCCAACAGGTAGGCCAAGCCTTCTTTCTGATTAAACTGCTCAGACTGTTTAGGGTTTCAATGGTGTTGTCTCCACTCTGCAGTCTTCAGATCTTTTTTATAGATGTTCAACAGGATTAGGTTTTGGGCTGATTGAGGGCCATGCAGGAAAAGTCCAATGTTGTTGTTTTTTTCAGCCATTATTCAATGCTTTAGGCTATATATTTTGCGCATTAATCCTGAAATTTCTGACACCAGACAGTATGTCCAGTTCTAAGACTACTCAACGGTTTAATGTTCCTCAGGCCAGGTGCATAAAATTAGCCCCAAGACAAAAATGGAAGAGTCCGACGCCCCATTTATGTAATATAAACTTTATGTTTTTCTTCTGAAAACCCAGAGCTGATGTGAATGACAAAAACCTTAAAATTTGTCTCATCAGTCTAAAAGATATTCTTCCTGAAACTTTTGGGCTTGTCAGAATACATGCTGGTGAATTCCGTGGCGGTTTTTATTAGTTGGATTTTTTCCCATCAACAGTGAAGCCCTGCTTGGTCCTCTTTCCATTGAGCCCAAAATCTTTTAAATTATGACAGATGGTGTGATCAGAAGGTGATGTACTTTGACCTTGGAATTCAGCTTGAATGGCTTTGGCTGGTTTCCGTGGCTTTTTCTATCATTCACACTACCTATCTAAGCAACCCGAGTGGCATTTTTTCTTACACCCATGTCATTGGACGTTGGCTAAATTCCCAAGAAACTTATTATAAAATGGGCAACTCTGATAACAAAGCTGCTTGGAGATGGTCTTCTAGCCTTTACCTGTAACACATGTATCACATTTCTTCTCTTCCACCTCCTTAGACATCTCCCACTTTTGCTTTTGTTCAGTCTGATGCACACAACAAGAATACTACTCAGCAGTTTATTCACTCTAAAATATATTGAATGGTGACAATTAAGAAGGAAACTCAAATACTAATTAGGGTTAAACACTTTGTAATGCACAGATTATTGATCTCTCTGGGCCAGAAGACATGCAAGTCTATATTTGACAATCACATTTAAGCCAATCACTTTTCAGTGGAAATTAGTTGTTAATAAGCTGTAGGGATACCAACAAGTATGCTTGCATCTGTATGCAAGGAAAGTGTTTATCTCTCTAATGTAACATGCTTATGTTGGTAGGAATTACCCCAATTATAATGCTGCACAGCTTTATTCAAATGTTGTCACATTCATAGTGAGTCCCACTATTATTTACCTTCAGAATAACCTAACCTAACGCTACGCATTATTAGGCAAGCAGCATTTCTATTGCTAAATTCCCATGGGCAGGATACTATACAATATTGCATTTAACAGAACAGAGATAAGCCAACCCTGTTCATAAGAAAGCTGAATATGATAACAAAATGTCAATAACAGCCTGAATTCTGCTAAATTATAAACCTCCATTGTGTATTTGTGTTGCTATGGTAATAGCTGCAGTTTGTTGTTGTTGCAAGCCAGCAGGAGAAGCCTGAACAGGATATAATCCCAAATGTGTGACCTTTAGAGGAGAAGAAGCTGGTGTTAGACCTACTCTGTGCGAGTCTTACACACTTCAGACTTACAAGCCAGTTTGCTGCAGCAAGCAGTGGGTAAATGTCAACTTTTTTTCTTTTATCCTCAGCAAAGAAATTGACAGCATGTCTCCTATAAACTCTTGCAAAACTGCTCTATAACACAACACTAAAGAGCAAGCATGACAAACCGGAGTACCTTCAGAGACCAATGATTCCCCTCCCAGCAATATTTCCTACAACTGCCATCTTTCTACAGTGAACTAAACTCCTGTACTCTTACTGTCTGAGATAAGACCAGCTACTATTAAATTACGAACACCTTTCAGTTTTGACAAAGAAGTCAGCTCTAATAATTGGTTTCATCACTGTGTTGTGCAACATCCTAAAATTCAGAGATCTTTGGAATTTCCATGAGAAAACTGAGCAATGCAGCCATCTATTATCATTTAACCTCAGTTTACCACCATCTCTTTTAGATGGAATAAGCTTACTGATGTTCTAAATACCAAAGTAACAACTACATCAAACATCTTCTGAAATGGAAAGATTGAAGTCTTTCTCCCATGCAGATTTCACTTTCCCAGAGACGGTAAAAGTTGCTTACACATAGTTAGCCTACATCATAAGGTCCAATATAGGGATGATTTGACTGATGGTTGTACACCAATGAACTCATCTACTAGGTTATGTTGGAGTTCCCAGTATCTGAAGCACAAATTTTTTTGAAGAGAGTAATCCAAATTATGCTTGTTTGTTCTTTGTAAAAATATGTTTAAAGGAAAAGTCCGGTCAAAATCAGAATTCAAACTGCTGAAAGTACTTTAAATATAAAACTATTACATACTGTTCAATAAATGGTACGTTTTTTTAATTAAGAGTAATTTTCATTTAATCATGTTTATGTGGAGGCGTCCATCTGGGTCAAGAATAGTACTGTCACCTCCCAGTTTGTGACGTCACATTGCGGGACCGGCTCTATACGAAGCAGAGAGTGATGGATTAATTAGCGACCGTGATGGGAGTTATCATCATCTGATAGCGATATGGATTTTTTTAGAAGAGTTTCTTGACAGCAACCGGACTTTTGACGGAATCCAGCCGTACCAGTTTGAGCCAAGGAGACCAAAAAGGGACGATGTGAGTTGAATCTGTCTGCTGCGGCACCACAGCCGTCTCCTTATTTTTGTGTTATTCTTCTCAGTTTGTTCTTCTTGCCGATGAAATATCTCAGTGTCAATATCAATTAAAATTAGTGCTGCCAGTTTTAACGCGTTATTAACGCGTTAACTTTGTTTGAGCATAACGGCTCCTTTTTTAACGCGCATTAACAGCATTATTGTTTTTTCCCCCACCACGCCCTCCGGACTGTGTTTGTTTTTTTCCCCCTCGGCTTACGTTGTTCCAAAATTGCTAGAGACTTGCATAACAGACCCGTGCTCACTGTTGCGAAGCCCACTTATTTTATGCGACTTTGGTCTTCTTTTTTCTAAAGTCGCTTGTTAATTTCACGAGTTGCGGGTTGCATTTTTGGTCTTGTTTGAGAAAGTGAAGTGGATTGTTTCGGCTCTAAAATAAGTGACACTGCCGCACTACAGACACCAGCGGAAATATCCCTCCGCCTCATAATGCACTGAAGCTCATCCTGCCATAGGAGCAGAGTTGAAATAAGTAATGTTTTTTCCACTTTTACCCGATGTATTGGAACATCCAGCTGCCATGCACGTGGACATTGTTGCTTCAGCAATAGCTCTCGTGAATTTCAATGGTGAAGTCCTCTGGAAATCCGAAATAATTGTTGCAGTTCGCAGCTGTGTAGAACGGTTCCTATTGAGTTTGCTTGTAAAGCGCGGAGAACTGCCCTCGGCTCACCGCGATGTTACGTCACAGGATGTTTTTGCCCATATTTGGGCAATAATTGCCGCACCCAGTATCAGTGATCGCGACGACAATTTATGTTTTTATTTCTTTACTGATTAACGCTAAATTCATTAAATTAGTTCATTAGTTTTAGTTATAGCTAATGATCCACTGATTTTTCCTTGTTGACCAGACTTCCCCTTTAAAGTAGCTAACTTCTGGATTAACTACACCTTTACCAATAGATGGGGGAAGAAAAGAACACAATAAGGAGATGGAGAGATTTCTTTCACCAAATCAAGCTCCCATCTCAGCCAACTCATTAGAATTATGTCCAGTCCGGATGGTGCACAGCAGTGTCGGAATAAAAACAGGATTTAGGAATTGCCCGTCCTTTTAGGGTTTCTGTAAGTGCTTCTTAATATGTCATAAAAATTCTACTATTCTGAGCCCAAATTGCCTTTTTAGTTTCTACTTGGAGCTGAGCATGAGTGAAAGGGTGACATCTGGAATAATATGGGAAAAGCCTTACATCAGTCTTTTTATGTCATGGGAATAATAACTGTGGCCACTTTAAGGTTTAGTTATATTACTGTAGGCGAAGAGCAGGTGGAGGGCAACAGCCTGAATTGCTTCAATCTTTTTATATATAGTATGTCGTTCTCAGGTTGCTTGGAGCTGAATATAGGAATTGATCACCATTTGACAAGCAGAAGACAGTGTTGCTTTCCATCCAAAAACACAGATACACTCATCATCCTGCAGAGGGAGATTTAAGCTGCGTTTAACTCTACTATGACATGCCTGTTGCTGAAAAGGGTGCCCAAACTGGGCTTCAGGAAGTCAGCAGGGAAGGGCGGCAGAGTCTAGACTACCCATTGTGGACCTCTAATTACCTGCTGAGCCGGATGATGGAGGAACCCAGTGCGCTCTGTAAGCATGTGCTTTATCTTAGCGACTCAGATGAATTCTACCTAATTACACTTTATGCAGAAACAATGGGTAACTGTTGCTGCTTTGTACGAGTACTATCTGGCTATGCTGCATCTCATATCTCAGGAGAGGGTAGAAATGAACAGGTTGAGAATGTCAAGAGCCTCGGGAGACTGCTGGGCATAATGACTCAGAGTTGCTGAGAGGTGCGTAATGTATGGCAGACTGAGTATGGAGTAGGAAATTTGTCGACTCAAGGTGGGATGGAGTATGACCTTTCAGGGTGGCCTTGAGCTGTACATTGATTTCAGGAAATACAGACGAACTAAAACTTGAATTAAAGCCTGAAAGTGCTACTACCCTTTACGTACATAGGTTTAAAGATGGGTGTAGACCTTAATTTAGTTATACCAATTCAAACATTTACCGTCAAGACTAAAACTTCACATTGAAACAAGATCTAAGTGACTTCAAACAGGATTGCATAGTTGTACAAAGATCTGTGTTAGACAAGCTGACAACCCAAGGAATTTATCAGGTTTACAGTCAAACCCACTGGGGTCACAATTGACTTGACTCGCCAGCAATTCCTAGAACACAATTTTAACTGAAACATGAATGCATACTTATTTCATTAAGATACATTTTAAATTAGTAATATCTGCCTTGCTATTTTCCTGGGGTGTAAATATGGTGGGATGCAGAGGCTAATTTCTCTTAGCCATGCTTCAAAATGGGAAAGACACGAGAATAGGCCATTTGTGTATGGCAAATGTGTGTTGATCTTCATAAATCAGAAAACGTCTACAAAAATAATTCTGTTAACCTAAAGTTGCAGACAGAAAAATAGATAAAACTTTAAAATGACTGGAAATGTGACAAACCAGGCTGAATGAAGACCCACGTTTATCTTGGCATGGTAAATACATGGAAGGTAAATACATTTTTCAAATTTAGATAACTGCAGCATGGTTTTATTTATTAATTAATGGATTAATTTTTTTGGCACACAATGATGTTACTGCAATAAAAGATTAGTCACTTCAATATTTGTTTTACACATCTTTACTGTATATGCCAGCAAATATGAACCGCTGGTTCAAATCTGCTGGTGAGTCGGGTGATTTTTATCTTGACCAGCAATGACCATTAACTGAGCAGTTGGGAACTTATAAATGCGATCTTTAACTCGTCAGTGAATGTGCTATGCCTAAGCACTTTCAGGTGCTGAAGCTGTCACTGAGGGAATGGAAGTCAAAGTTATCTATCTTCAGTATCAGTAAGCTGTTTGAAAATGAAGTCACAGAGAGCACAGAGTTGTAAGAAGCTATTTGAACATAAACTACTCTTAATGATACATTTCTAGTTATTTCAGGCTGTGCCAGAGCGAGAGAGCGCAAGTCTATAAGCAGAAAATAAGGCTTAGTATAGTAAAATGGTAAATGGATTAAACTTGTAAAACGCTTTAACTAGTTCGACGACCCCAAAGCGCTTTACACTACAATCAGTCATTCACACATTCACACCCTGACGGTGGTGAGCTATAGTAGCCACAGCTGCCCTGGGGCAGACTGACAGAGGCGAGGCTGCCGTACATCAGCGCCACTGGGTCCTCTGACCACCGCCAGCAGGCAATGCGGTGAAGTGTCTTGCCCACACAACGACTTGGACACAACGACTGAGACGGTCGGAGCAGGGGATCAAACCAGCAACCCGTAAATTGCAGGACGAACTCCCTAACTCCTGTGCTACCGTCGCCCCAAGCACAGCAAAGTTGCTGAATTTTATATTTTGAACTTTTAACTTCTGTCATGTCATGGGATATTTAAAATACTGTAGTCAAACCCTCCTTCACACATATGGTATGATGTCATTTCTGTCTCTAATGTAAACAACAATGACTGCTCGCAGCAGGAAAGGTACAAGAAAATGTAGCTGTTCTTATAACTTCTACTATTATAATTCTCATAAATAATTAGTTTGATTATGTAGCCGCGGGTCAAAGAAAAAAAAAAAAACGGGACTGAAAACTACAGTAGAAACAAAATTCTGATTAGTTATTCTCTCTTTAAAACACAATTTAGAGTTGTGCCACTCTATATTTACTCTTGCAATAATTCACTTTTCTTTTTCCCCAAAGCTGAATCTAAGCTCTACCCATTATGTCACCATGGCCTCCTAAATAGCTTTTTTTATTTTTCCTGGATGAAAGAAGCTTCTGTAAATGTCCTTTTTGTTGGCTAGAGTCTATATGCAGACATATTTTCACTAAGTTACCAGAAGCAGCAGAAAAAAAACTGCCTAAAGTGGCGCTTTAGGGAATAGGTAATAAAATAATGCTGCATTCCAGCACCGCAGCAGCATTAGAACGGAGGCAGGACGGTGAAGGTGAAGAGAGATATCCATCTCGTCTGCTTCTGATGCACGGGCACTGAGGTGAGGAGGAGTGCAGCTTCATTTTCCTCCCCACACCCAGGAGGAGGGAGCGAAACACGAGACCCTTTGAAGCAAGTGATTAAAGCGCAGCAGGATAAGGCACAGCTCGCCGTTTCTGTTACGCCTTCCACATGCCCCAAACAAATGGCTAGGGGGAGAGGCGGAGGAGGTAGAGAGAGAGAGACAGGGAAGCAGAAGTCTCCCGTGACCCACTAAATTGGTCAAACTGACTACCTAGTCTGCCAGTGTGGGAGGCAGCCATTTTGACTTGGGGCCAGGAGTTAAATGAGGGGCGAGGAAGAAGCCATGTTGGTTCCCAGTGTGAGATCAGCCAGTATTTCCAAAAACCTCTCAGTGAACTGCCCAGAGATTTTGGTGCAAGGAGTTATTTTTTGCAAATATATAATCTAGTTTCAAAACATACTTTGAGAGCAGGGCTTTCCATAAAATAAACACAAATAAACATATGACGAAATAAATAATGACAGAGGTAGACATACATTTTGTGCCTTGCTAACCCTTCACACTCTTGAACTTCTCCGCATTTTGTGTCGTTACAACAACTAAATTCATTATATATAATGGGGGAGTTTATGTGACAGACCGACACAACGTACTGCATAATTGTGCTGTGGAACAAAAATCATACATTGTTTAAATGTTTCACAATGAAAGAACTGAAAAGCATTGTCTGCATCTGGATTTAGTCCATTGTACTTCAACACCATTGAATGTGTCAAGTTTAAGTAACTCCAAGGTCACATTATAAATAAACACAATCTACCTGTATGTAATTTAATATCAATATAAATCCAACTGTTCTTTGAAGACCGCAATGATCCACAGCTCAGGAGGGAGATTCTGACAACACGGCAACTATTTGTTGTGCACTCCACAAATCGTGTCTGTATAGATAAAGGATAAAGGGTAAGAAGAATGTCCCACTTGAAAGAACGTTATGAGAAGTCCCATCTGCAGGTTGCCAGGATCCTAAAAGAAGCTGCATGGATTAGACTCAAATTAAGTTTGGCCTACATGCAAACATGCGCACAGTTTGTCACCGTGAACTGGCCACAAACAGACCATATGCATGGTCAAACATGATGTTGGCAACATTATGCTGTGAGGATGCTTTTCGTCAGCGGGAATACAGATGACGGGAAGATAGATGGAGCTGCATACAGGGCAGTCCGAGGAGCAAACCTGGCACAGGCTGCAGAAGTCTTGCGATCGTGGTGGAGGGTCTGTCAGCACCATGACGCTAATCGGACAAACAATCAGGCCTACATTGGAAGGCTTTAGACTAGACCATTTCCAGGTGTTAGAATGGTCCAGTCAAAGTACAGACTTAAATCCAAGTAAGAAATGGTGACACTTTAAAACAATTATGTTTCCCAAACACTCTTCATCTAATATGAGCCATTTTGCAAAGAAGAATGAGCAATAGTGTCAGTCTCTACACACACAAAGCTTGTAAAGACATACCCCCAAAGACTTGCTGTTGTAATTTCAACACACAAAAATCTAAACTGACGAAGGAGATTAATGCAAACGGCACACTTTTAGATTTTTACTTGATTTTTACATTAAAATTGTTAAAAAGCATGGATCCTTGTCCTTTCGCTTCCCTTCATGGTTATGCACTCTTTGTTGCCATAATGTTGGCACACAAAATCCCAATAAAATATACAGAAGGGGGTTGTAAATCTTGTAAAATGTGGAAACGGTTAAGGGGTATAAATACACTTGGAAAATACCGGGTGCTTCGCCGAAGATAATCTCTCAGAGGTTTGGCTGGGATACAACTGTGTCGTATCGGTGTGTGGACGTTTGAAAAACGTCTATCAGAAGAAATGATAAAATCATAGACTAGCAATCATCTCTTAAGTACTCTGCTGAGATCTGAACAAGATTTTCCAGTTATCAGTCTTCGACATACTGAGCCTGACATAAACTATAAATAAGCACGACTGTCAATAGACAAAAAAAAAAAAAGAATACACCCTTTGGGATGGCTGTTCAGAAGCCACTTATTAAAGAGACAGCAGAGCCTTTCTCTCTGCAGGAGCTAAAGATTTGTCTTATAATGGGATGAGCTTTGTTCACAGAACATATTCTGACATGCTCTCATCTGCTAGTCTTCAAAACAAAAGAGAAGAAGAACACCATGAGTGAGGACAATTGTGCCCCAGCTACTTGCACAACCTCATACTATTATTAGCTACAAAGATAATCCAAGTCAGCTACTATACCTTATAGTTTCATTTGGAGAGAGGCAACTTTTTTCTAATGTTGGTTCTGTACGTTGCCACAACGAATTTTAAACGAAACGTCTCAGATGCGGTTGTAGCGCAGTCTTTCAGCTTTAATTCAGCGGCTTGAACAGGACTATTGTGAAAAAATGTTAGGTACTAAAGCCTTTTTTAAACACAATCCCTTCATTTCAAAGGACTGAAAACGTTTGGACAAATTAAATAACTGAACATAAAGGGTTCATTTCTAATACATGGCTGAAAACCCTTTGCTGACAATGACAGCCTTAAATCTTGAACTCATGGACATCGCCAAGCGCTGGGTTTCCACCTTTTTAAAGTGCTCCGCCAGTCCTTTGATGCGGAGGCTATATCGTATTATCTTTTTACAGGAACTTTGTAATAAAACTTTTTTAATAAAATCCATAGCTTATGTTTTCTACTTAACTATATGGACAATTTTTCTCATGCAGTACTTTGAATATCTTTTGAAAAAAACATCAGGTCCCATTCCAAGTTTTATTATTTAAGTCCACCCATTCCCTTATTGTAGTCTGTTCATGTTAGGGCCTTATCCAGAATGTTTCTTTGAATTTTGACATTTTTCTCTTCAGACAGACAAGCCGAAGCTCTAACCATCTACTCTTTGGCTGGATAGATGTCAGATCAATTTTGCTGGCCTCGGCTGTGGCCGGTTGCACTCTGACACGTTGCTGCTGCCCGTGCAACTTTCAACAGCCGGGGCCTCCTTCTCTTGAGTCAATACGTCCCAGCAAAGCAACTCTTCAAAATGGTACACCGCCAGAGATAAAGAGAGACTCCATCCCCCCTTCCCTGCAACCCTAAACAGGATGGAAGATAATGGAAAATGGATTGGATTGAAATGTGGTGGGTGCAAAAAAAAAAAAAAACACATAAAAGGTGTTTACAAATTTCAGTAAAATCATAAAACTACTTTGAAAACACTTACTTGTTTAAATGATGCAAAGAAAAACTAAAAACTGAATATTTGTAAATGTTGTCATGGTAAAAAAAAAACTAGTGAGGGAAATATCGTTTAGTATTAATGAATGAATAAATAATGCATATTCCAAACACACCTAAATCTTGTAGTTAAGCTGCCAAATTGCAGACTGGGCTTCTTTCAAGTCAGCATAAATACATAACTATGCGTTTGACAGAATGCATGTGTATTTATAAAGAAGAGTGTGCTAAATACATTCTCTCTCTCTCTCTCTCTCTCTCTCTCTCTCTCTCTCTCTCTGCGTGTGTGACTAAGAAGGTTTTTTTAGAGCTTAGCTGTGACAGTCCCATCTCTGTTCTGCTGACAGATCAATAATACAGTCACAAATGACTGTGAACACCAGGAGCAAACACACATACACACCAACGGACACACAATTCCACAGCTGAGTGTGTCAGATGGAGTCTGTCTGTGACTGTGGAGGATATTAGTCTTATTAAGAGCGGCTGGGCTCCAAGTGACTCATTTTAAATTAGTGCATGTCTGTGAGTGTTAGCAAAGCAGCAGGTTAGAGGGGCTTATAACAGGAGAACGAATCCCCCACCAACACCCCCAGCCTATCTTGGCTCCCCTCCTCGCTCCACTTCTCCACCTTCTTTCTTATTTGACTCCCTGGTGTCTTCTCACTGTTTGTATCAAGGACCCTTTCATTTCATGCTTCTTATTATTTTTGCATGGTTCAGAAACAATGTATGATTCAGATTTGTGGATTATAAAAAGGCAAAGGTTCACGCCTTTATGTTTCATATGACATGAAATTCCAAGTTGTAACAAGTGTTGAAGACACAGACTAATTTATCTTCTATACTAAGAATAGCACAGCTTGCTGGTTCTAGCAGATGTTGAATGTAAAATTAGATGTTCTGAAGTGCAAATGGACCCCTCAAGAGGTGACATTTTTGTCTATTGTGTACTCCTCTATGGTAATGTTCAAGATGACATAATTTAAATACCAGTTTTGACCAGAACCTTTCTTATCTTTTCTGACTGTACGGACTAAAAGTTGGAATAAATTCATGCTTAGCTGTGACTTTTGTCAACAGAGCACGTTTATTCCCACAAACTCCTGGGAAGGGTTTTGACTGTTTCTTCTACAATGATCCCCAACCAAGGGGGGCCCTCACCCCAAAGGGGGGAACCAGAGAGCTAAGGGGAGGAGCCAGTACTTAACGCAAAAGAGGCTGTTGACATGTTTTTACACATAAAAAATGATAATAACTCTAAATGATGATCTTAAACTTAACATGCAGCCAGCACTGCTTTAACCAAGTGGTACTTATTGAAATATAATGATGCCTAGCAGTCCTGCGGTGGAGTGGGGTGTGGTGGGGGGCCTTTTACTAAAAGGCCAGTTTTTGTTTGTTTTTTTTTTGGGGGGGGGGGGGGGATTAACAGTAGCAATATTTTTAAAAAGCGTTTACTAACAGATTTCTTGCCCCAGCCTGATTCCGATAAAACCAAGGTTGATATTATGGGCACTAGGGTGATTTGATTGAGGAATAAATGCCCTAACGTAAGACTTAGACCTTGAGATCTTATTAGAGCATTTCTCTGAGACAAGCGAGCGCTGTGTCTCAGCAAAGCCGCGGACAGACTCACAGAGCTGTGAGTCCAAGCTGGCAGCCGACGGCAGCCGACAGCGTCTGGGTAATAAGCCCTCGCTGGGCTCGCTAGACGGGTCACATTTTACTGCCATACGACTCGTGGTGGGTCTCGCTGGGTGCTGTGCCTGTGGCCAGTACATGAACTCACATAAATATGCACACTTTTCACTCAGCCGCCAGACAGGCAAGCAGCCGTGTGAATCCGATTAGTGGATAAACAGTTCAAATGGAGATGAGGCAAAACATACTTGTTTAACAAGAGTGAATTTGAAATACAAAATTGACATGAGAAATCTATATTTTTAAACAGCTTTCAGCTCCAGTTATGTATTGTACTGGAGTTTTATGGAATGTTACACCTAATTTCCTGCTCTTTTCATTCTATTTCTCCCTACTTTCATATAAGGAGGTGTGATTTTGTCAATAAAATTTGCTTAGAGCAACTAAACCTCACTGCAGCTTTAAACTGTGTGAGGAAGCCACGCCTGTGTCTGGACCTGAAGGACTGCATGCAATTTGAACAGACTTCAACAAACAATGTAATGGAAAATGGCAATTAGTGGAAGTAAGCAATGAAAAGAAAAAAGAAAAGCCAGCAGGACCAGTCATATAATGTCAATGTCTGCCTGTCTCACTGACTTACCAGTATTAAAATTGAGAACATTCATGACAAACAGAAATATGAAGGCCAACAAACACAGATGACTGGCGAAGGAGAAAGTTCTGAAGAAGTTTTAAAGCAGAATTCTAAGACAATAACCCAGACTGAGCACATCCAACAGAAGTTACCAATGCATCCTCTAAAAATGTAAAGAGTATAGCACTAATGCCTAAACTTGGTAGTTTATACACGCTGACAGGCTAGGTAAGTAAAATAACAATCAAGGAAGATGTTAACTTGTGGATGCTGTGGCACTCTGTCAACAAGAGAGCTATAAGCTATGGGTCTCACAAATGTGAGTTTTATGAAATAGTGACAAGAGGAAGGTAGTTATTGAAAGAAAGTAATAAGAATTCCATTTAACAGTCTGCCACACACCACACAGGTGACAAAGCTCGCATGCGAAAGGAGATGATCTGGTCAGATGAGATAAAAATGTGCCATTTGTGAAATATGTCAGCATCATGATGTCGAGATCCTTTTGTTCAGCAGGGACAGGGGCGCTGGTCAGAGTTGCTGGGAAGATGAAGAGAGTTAAACACAGGGCCATCCTAGAAGAAAATCAGTTAGAGGCTGCAAATGACTTAAACATCCTGCAGGAACCCCCCCCCCTCCCCCTAAAAATACAGCCAGTGCTAGAATGGAAGGATTTAGCTCAATTTAAGTGTTAGAACGACCCAGTCCAAGTCTAGACCTAAATCCAATTGAGAATCTGTGACAAAAGGCGATGCTCTCTGGCCAATCTGACTAAACCTGAGTTGTTTCCCAAAGAACTGGCAACAATATAAGTCTCTAGCTGTGCAACTAACATACTTCAAAATTACTTGCAACTGTTACTGCATTTGCAAAATGTTCAGTACTAAGAGGAATTTGACAGACACAAAAGATGCTTCTAGGATGACTTTTCTTAAATTTTCTTCAATATGCAAATATAGATACTGTCTGAAAGTTGAACATGAACAGCTTAACCACATGCATCGGTTTAATGTGAAGCTTTAAACGGCAGGTATGCATGTCTTACATTGTTTTGAGGAGACTGAAGGAAGGGCCACAGTGTTAGTAAGGCACTGAAATGTAGAATATGCCTCTCAGAAAGAAGTGTACAGGGGGGTATGGGTGTGTAAGGGAGTGCTGGAACACATGCTCTGAAAGGCAGTGCTTTTGTCGGCTTATTCTGCAATCGCTGCTTTTAAGCGCAAACCAATGCGGCCAGCTAAATGAGAACAGAAAACGTCTATTGAAAATGAAATCTCTGGAGGAACATTTAAATAAAAAGGAAAGGCAACACTGATCGCATGAACGCGGCCCATTCTCTACCACTTTCATTACTTTTTATCGCGGCAAATAGCCGAAGCGCTCGGTAATGCAACACAGCCATTGTATTCTCTTCGTTCGTATCGGCACCGGTCATATCATTTTTACTGCGCCTCGGTCTATGCACTTGTGCTTTGTCTGGGTTTGGGAATAAGGGCTGCCGCTCCAGAAAAGGAGTTTGACAAATTTATCAAACTAATGCTAACACGCCTCACTAGCCAGAGGAGTTCTCCAAACGTTGATGTCATTACAGATTAACTGGATTTAGACAGAATCATCTCTCCGATTCAACATGTAATGTGGTGTTTAATTAGTTTTGGGGAAAGAGAATGGATTCCTTCGGTCATGTTTGGCAATTTAGAGCCCGGGAAGCAGTGAAGATAAGTTATTTAGTCCCAATAATAAGATCTTTTTGGGGCTAGTTGGAAAGAAGGACAGACTGTGACTAAAAAACATTGGATTTTAAGTTATGAATCAAGATAGGAGTTGTGAGGTAAAAGAGAAATGACAAAAAAAACCTCCCCTGAAAAGTGTGGGTGTTTTCCACCCACCTGAGTAAATACATTGTACTGATTTTTGATACAATAAAGAAATCATGTTTCTGGTTATTTCTTCTTCTTATTATTATTTCCAGACTTCCACATCTAGAAATAGGAATATTTGCTCGTTCTTCTTGAAGCAGCTGTAATTGAACAGCCAGACTTCTGGGAAATGAAATTTATGGAGTCCACATCTGATCGCTGCCCTGTCCAGATTTTCCCCCACCTGAGAGCCGTGGATCTTTGCAGCCCCTCCAGAGCTGCCACGGGCCTCTTGGTTGCTTCTCTTACTTTAGCTCTGTTGTTTTACGAAATGCGTTGCATGTTTTGGTCATAACCTGACAAAATGTGAAACAATTCAAGAAGCATTAGTAATTTCACAGGCAACTGTTGTTCCATTTAGTAATTACTTCCAAGTAATCAAAGTTAATGGTCCATAAAGAAGAAAAGAGAAAACTGCAATCCCCAGGACAGTCTACCACTCACTAAACAATACCCCCATCTAATCAAGTCAGAAAGACAGAAGCAGTTTACTCCATCTGGGCGATGAAGAAAAAAACATTTCTTCTAGACTCCAAAGCATCTCTCATCCCATGTTGCTGCTGTTTTAAATTGGAGCTCTGAATGCCGCCTTGTCAGAGCACTGAAGAGCTAAATACGCGCACCAGCTAATTAGACGGTTGAGTCAATCGGATTTTAGACCATCCTTCTGCTCTTTGTGGGTCTGCTCAAATTGAAATTACGATTTCTATAGAAGCAGGTGAGTAATTAGCTCGGGACAGACAGAATCCCCACTCACTTAGCAGAATGAAAGAAGAGAAAAGATGATGGGCTGTGTTCATCTATTTGTCTCTGAGTCTGTTTATGGTAGTAGGGGTTAGACAGAAGCAGACACAGGGCTTTTAATCGCCTCGCGCTGTCCTGAGAGGATGGCAAAGTGCGTCAGCACCACCGTGTCGGGATTGCCAGGAGCGCTGGTGAACATGTAGTCTGGGTTCTGCTTAGAGCAAGGATGGGAAATGGGCCTGGACTCATTCAGCAGTAGATACTTTGACAGCCTCTTATTCTTACTGCACAATTTTCTCCTTCTAATCACAGGGAACGAGGCTCAAAACAAACAAACAAGAAGAATCCCGACTATGACAGCGGTGTAATATTTTCTTTATGTTTGCTTGGCTCAGCAGCAATTTCTGTATTTAATGGACGATAAAAACACCATAGAGATGGGAGGCTTCGCTGAGTGTAATAAAAGTTGTTCTTAATGTCTGAGTCCATTTAAATTACTGTTCGTCAAATCAGCAATTAGAGAGTTGGTCCAAAAATAAAACGTTCTTACAACGTATGCAGTTTAGTGTTCACATAATTCATGACGTAGTATATAATATAAACCTTTATTTCTTTCAAAGAAATATCCATCATAGAAATATTTTATCTCTTGTATTGTCACTAAATTAACAAGGTGTTCCCTGTTGTTTTCGGCTTTCCCTTGATATCCAGAATAATTACTTTAACGATCAAGAACAGAAATTATTTAAACAGTAAGAGGTGATAACAACAAATTTTCTTTAAGTGACATAAGCTATAAGTTATGATTAAAGTGATTTATTTTACTGACATGGACTTATTCTGTGCATAAAAAGCATACCTAAGCTCTTTTTTGATCGGCTTGATGCGATATCGTTGTGGTACATTCAGAGGTAGCAAAACAGCGACAGCCTACAAACTGTAACTCAGACTTTATTCCAACTTGTCTTCTCAAAGACGTTTTCACTACTGTTGGACCAAGTGTGCTTGCTCTTATAAATGCCAGTCTCACCCCCAAATTCCACATCTCCGTGACCCCTCCGTTCCGTTCACGTCCATGCAAGTCCGTCCGATGGAGCAACTACATCGTTATTTTAATTAATGAGAACCATGCTACATTCTCTGTGACTTCGCCGGACGGCACCGTCAGCGGACACGCTCTCGGTCGTTCACTGTCAAAATACGCAGCAAGTCCAATTTTCTGCTCTGTTCTGGTCCGTCGGACTGCAGCCAGGTCAAGCTCCACAATTGCAATCGTATCAAACAGGAAAAAGAACGTTAACAAGTAAAATAGGGTAACGAGAGATCGGTAACTACAAATTAAACATCTTTTTAAATAATCCCAATAAAGTTGACCATTTTAATTAAATATTGGATGCAAACTACTGGTTTTTCACCAAACAAGGAAGTAGATTTGTAATTTAATATATATAGGCTTTGTATATAAATACAAAACATATAAGTTCTTGGTGGCCAATGTACTCACCCATACTTGATGGAAGTTAAAATATGCCGAGTCGATGTATAATCACCAACAGAAAACTTTTTTGACGCTGTTAAAAGGATGAATTAAAAGTTTGTTTTGTTTCTGGCTCCTTTATATCCCCCTTTTTATCTTCTGAATTCATACATCTCGCTCTCCTCGAGTCCCAAGGAACTCAGAGCGGAGCAAGACGGAGCAATCGCGGATGTGTTTCCTTTTCTAGGACTCACAGAGGCGGTCTAGAACGGAGCGGACAAGTACAGGACCGGAGGATGTGGAATCTGGGGGTTAGACCTGAATGTGTTGCTTCTTCGTTGAAATATGATATAGTGCAACCTCTTATCAACAAAGGTAACATGGACCCTCAGTGCTATCCAGTCGTTAAACTACCATTCCTGTTCAAGGTTTTAGAACTGGTGCTTCACCAGCTGCAATTGCTTTCAACAAAATCTGCAAGAAATTTCAATCTAGATTCAATCCACATTACTGTAAAGAAACTGCCCTTCTGAGAGTAACCGATGACCTTTTGCCAACAGTTGACTCAGGTAGCCCCACGGTCCTGATCCTCTGAGTCTAACCAATGCTTTTGATAGTGGATCATCAGATCCTGCTTTCATGTTCAAACTGCTGTGACGGGATTTTAAAATACAGCTCTTCATGTCTGAAATGTTATCTAACAGCTTGATGCTTTTGAGTTCAGATGAGTGAATTCTCCTCAGCTGTGGTATCTCTCAATGCTGGTGTACCTCAAGGCTCCATCCTGGACACTTTGATCTTTTTACTGTATTTATAACCTCTGGTGTTAATTGAAAAAAAAATACACAATATTGTGTTTCATTGTACTGATGATGTACCTGCCTGTAAAACCAAACTGTTAAAACTGCACTTAGCCTTTATCTAATTGCTTCAATGAGGTCAAATCCTGAATGAGCAGCAACTTCTTACAGTAAATCTTAATAATCAGAAGATAATACAATCAGTGTCATTACTTGTGTTCTAACGACACATCAAGCTCATGGTCTTAGACAATAATCAACATCAGGTTAAATGGTGCAATGGCGAATGGAAAACAACCTAATCATCTCCCTTTTTTGCTTTCCACAACTAAAGGTTCCCCAAAAACCCAAACCGTGTTTTAAAGAATCTGTAGTCCACTTAAAATAATGCAGCCTAGTTTTAAATAGGATATTGCAATTTGTCAGAAAACTTATGCCTTTTTGTGTTTTAACAGACAGATAAAGGTTTCAAATTCTTGTGTATGATTCAGGTTTGATTTGTTTGAGTTTTTATATTTTAATCAAAGCACTCCAAACCATTGTCCTTTAGATTGCACCGGTTGTTAAGCAGATGCTAAATGTAGCATTTTTAGCGGCTAACAGTTAGCCAGTCACAGTATAGTCACTCTGTCACTTTTTCTTTTGTACTGACTAGCCAGAATGCTCCATCATCTAAACAATTTAAAAGTGGCGGAGGCTTCTCCTTGTTGTTGGTCCACTTGACATATTCATTAGTAGGCCTGATCATCACAATAGGACAACTCAAAAACTTCCTTTCTCACTTCAAAATAAGAATTAAACCAGATCCAGCAGGTTGTGAGACTTAAAACACACACCTTGACATCCAAAGGTTATAACAACAGCTTATTCTTAACCACTGACAGATGTCATATGCGGAGCATATGCTGACTGGATATCACTTACAAGACACATTTTATTTTAATCAGGACTATTTTCAAAAGATATTGTGTAAATAAGCAATAGAAAAATCAGAGCAGATGGATAATGCCCTTTATTCATGCTGCCCCCATCAGGGGCAAGCCGCTCCGGGTAGTCAACCATATCTCTTGATCATTTTATGAACTAGCACAGCTCATACCTGTTGGCCATAATTACATTTTGCTGTCCCTTGTTTTTGACTAAAAAATTGCTTTAATTTTTGCTGTAAAATATTTTCAGGGATGCCATATTTTATGACAGTCGGACAGGATTAAACAAGGCGACAGCAAAGTGGTTGAGAATGTGTGATTCAAATGCCACAACTATGTCAGTTTGAAGAGTACAATCTACCAATTAAGTTGTCTGGAAATTTTCAAGATGGGCTATTATAAATAATATTTACCTGTCTGGCGTATCATTATATATGACAAGCACCCAGAGTTTCTTCTTCTTTATGTTTTCCGCAGGCTTGTAAAGAGGAAGATGACAGTGGATCCCAGCTTTGAAGGCTTCAAATCGCAAACCACATTTAACTTGTGGAGCGAATCAAAATCCCAATTGTGGTAATTAAAATAGCAAAAATATATATCTTGAGCATCGAAACGTAAAATGGGCGAACCAATTGCTGCAAGCTTTACCGTGTAACCTTGGAGTAAGTATAAGCACAAGAGAATGAACAGGATGCAACGCACTGGGGTAAAATGTCCGGCAGCCTGACTTCAAAAGCCAAATAAGAGTTTTTGAACTGTAATTCCCAGCGCACACATCGGGGAGCGTATCTCCAACATGACCAACTGCAAAGCCAGTAACCTGCAAGGCCACAGCTGCCACACAAAGCTAAACATACAGAAGAGGACGTGGCAGGTGTCAGAAACATGTACGCAACACACACCTGATGCTAGTCATGCTTCCAGTCTCAGAGCCGAGCTTGCATCTCTCCAGCTGACTGGCAACAATCTGTCGTTCGGCTTCCAGCTCCCTGGTCAGGCGTTCGAACTGCAGCTCCTGGAGAGAGGGAGAGAGAGTGGGGCAACGTGTCAAAACAGCCAACCTGTTTACTTACTGTCACATCTACAGCCGTCCTGAACCTAATCAGTGTGAACCCGCGGTCTGTGACACGTTTTTAATTGTTGTGAAAGTGAGTTTGCGGTGTGTAGTGGTAAGACGAGCCAGGTATCGTTGTGTCTTCCAGTATGATGTTGCCAAATATAAGTAACACCAAACTAAGGCTGGAACAAAGAGGAGAAAAGTGGCTTCACAAAGGAAAAAATGTGCTTGTGTGTGACTTAAATTGACAGATTCAGGTGGAAACATCAATACAATTACACCGTATGGATTTTTGCTGGTAACATGGCCTGGCTGATGTTACTGCAGTAATTGAGAAGGTTGTCGGTCCTTTCATCCCATTTAATGACCTAATCTGTAGGTGCAACAGTACACTGTAGAGCCCATTTAGGCTGATTTGATCTGAATGAACTAGGTCCTTTTATTTAAGAAAATTACAGCAAACACTTGACCCACCATTTCAATTCCCCTTGTATTTTAATTGAAAATGAAGTTGGACTGGGATTTGATTTGATTCTAATTCTAATTCTAATTAATAAATTATCAGCGTGTTTGTTCCTAAATTCTGGAAAAATAAAGTGGCACATTGACTACATGGTGGTCTTCCTAAACTAACTGGTCAGAAAAAGAGATCATTATTCAGAGAAGCAGCCAAGAGGCCTAGGTATCTCTGGAGGAGCTGCCGAGATCCACAGGTCAGGTGGAAGAATCTGTTAACAGGACAACTCTTAGTTTTGTGCTCCACAAATCTGCACAGAAGAGTGGGAAAAAGAAAGCCACTGTTGAAACTAAAATCCATAAGACGACACAAATGGTACGCGTTAAGGAAAAGTAATATTGCAAATGACCAAACCACCCCCATCATGCCAAAAAGGGATGGGAAGATCATACTGTGGGAATACATTGCTTTATTTGAGGCAAAGAAGCTGGTTAGAATTGATGGGAAAATTGATAATAAATACAGAGCAATCCTGGAAGAAAACCTGCTAGGCTGCTAAAGACTAACCTGGCAAGGCAGACTGATAATGTGTAGCACTCTCCATTCTGCACATTATCAATCTGGGATCCATTGAATCCGTTTGTGGGAGGGGAGGGCATTCAGCAGAACTTTCTGAGCTGATTGGGGGAAGTGACATCTACTGCCCGCCTACCAAAGTTTGGTTTCAGCCAACCATCAAATGAAAATGTCATAAGGAGCAGGTGCCATGAGAAAGCACAACAAGATTAGCTAGTCAAAGCATGCTTATTTGCATAGTGACACTAGTGACAATCATGGATTCTGACAAAACATTATATCAGCAGCTCTTTCTGCGCTGCGATGTTTGTTTTGATTTGTCTGGGGGGTGGGTCTCAGTCGCTCTTGCTTTCGTCACAGCTGTATGTCCCGCCTTAGACCATAATACAGTAACGTGACTGGCCGACCCGTTTTGGGTCAAATGGTAAATGGCTTGTACTTGCATAGCGCTTTAAGTAGTCCAACAACCCCAAAGCGCTTCACACTACAATCAGTCGTTCACCCATTCGCGCACACATTCACTCCCTGAGCGACACCAAAAAAAAGGCCTGGGGCAGACAGAGGCAAGGCTGCCATAGATCGGCGCACCCGCAACATGTCCAGAGTGTACCCCTTCCTCTTGCCCAATAACTGCTGGAGAGAGACACCATTGTCCCTGCAACCCTGCAAGGACAAGCAAATATAGATGCCTGATGGATGCATAGATGAACGGATGGAATCTAATATTACATCCACATTAACTTTGGTTGAAATTTGAGATAATACTAATAATTTCCCTTGGCTTACTGTTGCATGAACCCCATGTTTACTCCCCCCCCCCCCCCCCACACTTAATTAAACGTGTGACAAATAACCACTAATTACCTGATGCACACAAACAAACCAACATCCAATTAGAGTGTTTGTACCTGCGGCTAAAGATCCCCATTACTGATTATACATAACTGATTTTATCTATTAGGGCCAAATGACTAATAAAATAAAAGAGGAAAAAAGGCAAATAACAAGATAAAATTGTCTTGTGGCTATTTCAAATCGAGCAGAAAATAAACGAGGCTTTCATTCTGGCATAGTTTTTGAGGAACTGTTTCCTTTTTTTCTGGTCGGTCTGCAATAAAAATGTGGTGAGATACAACAGTTAAATGGTCATGAACTGTTGTGGAAAAGAGGAGCTCAGCTGAATTAAAAAGATGTAACTACAAATAATGTATTAGGTTTATGGTTGCAATCACTTCCCAAATTATCTCATAAAAATAAAGCAAATAAGAAACCTTGTAAATATCACAAGGCACAAATGGGATCCCAGACCTAATCTGTGGAGAGGTCTTCGCCATCCAACCTCCACTTTTAAATCCTGAACTTAAGCTCACAACTACAAAATACAACTAAGCTTAAAAAATGTAAATGAAGCCCAAATTGGATTCCTGCATGTTTGGTTTGACCCTGTCCTTGTTTGCCAAAGCAAACACATAGTCCAAAAATGTGAGACCATGAAGGGGGGATGTGTTTATGTAATTGCTGCAAGACTCAAATACGAAGGGAGTGAAAATGATAGTGAGGCCAAAAATCCAAAAGAGCTGATGGACTGTGAAAATGAAGTTATTTTCTGACAATTGGGAAACACACATTGACTTGGATAGCACTTTCCATTATTTGCTGTTAAAACCACTAATGTGAACGCATTTAATTTGAATAGCATTTGACAGAACAACACAAAGTAGAACATGATTGTGAAGTGGAAAAGAAAAGCTACATAGTTTGGGGATTTTTGTTTCTAACAAAGCAAAAAAAGATCCTTTACTCTGATACGGTTGAAACCAGAAGTTTACATACACTGTATACAAAGACACAAGCTTTTTTTTCCCTCGCTGTCAGACATGAAGTCTGAATAACCTTTTCTCATCTGAGGTCTGTTATTTCCATAAATGTCAGAATAATGAGAGAAAGATTATTTTTCACAATTTATTACTTTCTTCATATTCAGAAGTTGACATAAGTTAACGCACACGAGGATCAATATGCCTTTAAACAGTTTGGTAATGCCAAAATGATGACGTCATATCTTTGCAAGTTTCTGATAGGTTTATTGACAACATTTGAGTTTTAAAGGCGCACCTTGAACGATCCGCCTCTTTCAGTAACATAAGTCAAAAAAATCACCCAAGATATCAGGAAGAATATTGTGGACTTGCACAAGTCTGGTTCATCCTTGGGTGCAACTTCTAAATGCCTGAAGGTGTCATGTTCATCTGTTCAAACGATTATACGCTAGTATAAACACCATGGGACTGTCCAGCCATCATACCGCTCAGGAAGGAGACGGGTTTTGTGTCCCAGAGATGAACGGTCTTTGGTCCGAAATGTGCATACCGACCCAAGAACAAAATTAAAAAACCTTGTGAAGATGCTGGCTGAAGTGTGCCATTATCCACAGTGAAACGAGTCCTGTACCAACATGGGCTGAAAGGCTACTCTGCCAGGAGGAAGCCATTACTCCAACAGAAACCCATAAAAACCAGATGACAATTTGCAAATGCACACAGGGACGGGGAAATTAATTTCTGGAGACATATCCTGCGGTCTGACGAAACTAAAGTTGAACTGTTTGGCCATTTGGAGGAAGAAAGGGGACTCTTTCAAGCCAGAGAACACCATCCCAACTGTAAAATATGGGGGTGGCAGCATCATGATGTGGGGTTGTTTTGCTGCAGGAAGGACTGGTGCACTTCACCAAATAGATGGCATCATGAGAAAAGAACAATTAGTACAGAAGCTTGTGGAAGGATATCCAAAATGTTTGAGCCAAGGCATACCGTTTAAAGCAAGGGTACCAAATATTAACAAAAATGTAAAATTAATAAAAAAAATTCAGAAAAATTATCATTATTCTGCTATTTAAAAAATAGCAGATGATATATATGTATGTAAACCTCTGGTTTCAACTGTACCTCTATAAAAAAAAAATCCAATCAATTGCTTTAATATTTACAAAGTGAGTTTATAACAGGTTTAGGTCATAAAATAATATCCCAAACTTTAACATCTCATGGCAAATGAATCAATCCATCATCTGAAAAAGGAACGAGTGTGGCACAACGGCAAACCTACTAGGACATGGACAACCATCTGAACTGAGAGGAGCGGCAATGAGATCATCAATCAGAGAAGCAGCCAAGAGGCCCTTGGTAACTCTTGAGGGGCTGTGGAGGTCTAAAGCTCAGGTAGGAGAATCTTTTGATAGGACACTCCACAAATGTTACCTTCAAAAAGATTACCCAGAAAAAACAACAACTGTGAATAACCCATAAGATATCATATTGGGAAACACAGCAAATGTGTCAGATAAGACCAAACTTTGATTTTGTTTCTGCCAATGAGGAATACATTATGTGTGTCAGAAGTCTAACACTGCACATTCCACTGAAAACACAATCCCCACAGTGAAACGATGGCAGCGTCATGCTGTGAGGATGCTTTTATTAAGCAGGTAAAGTGTAGCTAGTTAAAGTTGATAGGAAGATGAATGTAGATGAATAAAGTGCAAACCTGGTAAATGCTTAAGAATTTGTGACAAAACTTGAAAATGAGTGATCACGTACTGCCGTCATTCGATCTTGTTTTGGAAAGAACAACCAGCAAAAATGTTATTAAGAGCAGGGCTGATACACACACACTTTTCAGATTTTTACTTGGAAGTGAAGTACTCAACCAAAGTGAGGTAGGGCTCGGAAGAGGCTCAGATATGGTTAGACAGGACTTAAACTGACCTCAATCAAGAAATAAGGAAGATTAGCTCTAAGTACAATGCTTATCCAATGCATGTTTCTGCCTAGATCTGCTAATAGACTGGTGTGCTGGAGCCTTAACCCTGATAACGCTTCAGGCAAACTTCAGGGCTCCCTCTATTATAAAACAATTCTGTTCTAAAAGACTCATTAATGTCATAACTTCACAAATCAATTTACAAGCTTGACTGTAATTATGCACCATATTCCTCCCATTAACATTAGCTGCACATACATGAAGACTGTGCATAACTGCTGCTTTGGTGGATATTTAAACCCTCTTAAGGGGAGGATTGGCAATAAAAAGCTACCTGCTGACAAGCTGTGAAGGAACATGTCTGGTCTCCAGTTAGGCACAAAATGTAAGCTGTGTTTTTGCAACTTCAGAGACTTTTTATTTTTATTGAACAGAAAAGTAAGGTCACTCAATAACATATTGTTTGCCTCTAGTGTGCAAAATGAGGGATTTTATTACTTTTTTTGCTGCTAAGAAACTCCTAAAAGAGGCACAGTTGCATATTCACATGACTAAAGAGCTGCAATCCTCCATGGAAATTTAAACCAGCCACTGGTAGCAAGGTACTCTTATTTGCATCCTAAACATTGCAGCATGAAAGAAAAACCAGCATGCTTCCCCCTGCGAAATCCGACTTTTTATGCTTCCAAATCAACCTAAACTCCCTAATCAACTGATGTAAAGCAGAAGAAAAAGCAGCCTACTTTTAGGCACCATGTCTACGAGGAAGCTTTTTCCTTTTCTTTTTCTTTGTTAGTCTGTTTGGCTGAAAGAAAATGCTAACTTGCTGGATGCCAACTCGTGAGAATTCAAATACGAGCCTCCTTACAAGCAACACAAAGCAAACGATCGCTCCCTCCTTTTTTTCCCTCCTTGCCCCTCCGTTCTCTGCATCTCTGCGATTCAAAGCTCGTGGCCAGACACCTGTTACTGCAGGAGGTGGCCGGGAGTCATGGAATCTCTTGTTTAAAAAAAAAAATAATGCTAATCAAAACAGGTAAAAACAGTGCAAAATGTACAGAGATGAATTCAAGCTGAATGAATACATACCTTCACATGGACCATAATGCAAAAACAACCAGAAATTCACAAAGGATCCTGTTTTTTGGGGCTCCCATCTGGTAAAAAAAAAAAAAAAGCAGCAGCTGTGCTCCTTGCCTCTTTTCCTTCTTATCTGTCCTGTGTCAGGACACAGCAAGTGATAGAGACAGAAAGAAAGACATAGAGTCTGAGAGACCACAAGTGTCACTTGAGCTGACTGCTACTCAGCCCCCCCACCTCCCTGTCTCTATGTGTGCCTCTTTCTCTCTCCTTGCTCTGCTCAGGGGCCATGAAGCACACACACACACACACACACACACACACACACACTACACACACACACACACACACACACACTCACTGTTCAGTGAGCCACAAAGGTCCCCATGGCAACGCAGCATTTAGAAGCCCCGTGGCATTATTTATGCAACGTTGCATCACAATAGGCCCTCCCACCGGCCGTCCCTGCCAAAAGAGCCCGCCGCTCAACAATCACTCCGTGCCTCTCACACTAGCTCCTTCTCCCTATTTCCCTCTCTGACCAGACCATCTGCACAAGCCTTCCCATCACCCTTCGATCTTCCTTCCTCCTCCTTCTCCGCATCCACCGTCGTTGGATAACAAGCAGGGATTTCGAGGAGAGGAGGGGGCAGCCGAGAGAGATTGAACATGTATACAGGGCGGGATGGACGGAGGCCGGCACTGAAAACAGTGGACTCATGCTGACACACATGCTCCAACACTCGCACACGTACACCGTGTTCTGCCTGCGAGAAATTCTACGAGTTGAAATGGGTTGTGAGGACTGGAGTTCGGAGCAAAAACATGTAGATTAGCGGAAGCGAGTTACGTAAAAATCACATCTGGAAAGAAAGAAAGATGGTCCTGTTGAAATAATTCTTAAGTACAGAAAATAACTATTTTCTGAAAACCCACTGTGAGAAATCAAGCTCTTGAACAAAACTGGGCGGCTAAATAATGTTAGTATAACCCTGTACCTCTAAAGTGCTCGTTCTTATTCCTACATATATTTTATCCATACTTCTCCAGGCTCAAATTGTAAGAGTTCCCCATCTCCATTTGTGAGTATGTTGCCTTAATCTATTGATAGATAAAATGGAAATTAATACATTACTATATTATATCCCAATGACCCAATTCTAATCTTTTTTGTCAGGTCAGCATTACAGCTAGCTGTTTTGTTTGGTGATTAAAGCCACATTAATATCAATAAAGGTTGGCTCGATTCATAAAAGTTTATCCAATTCATGTTTTGAAATAAGACTTTCAAAGTAAACAAAAGAATAAATGGGAGTGGTCCAAGAAGTCAATATTCCAACCCACAAATTCGGAAGTACTTGACATAATTAAGATCCAATATGGCTGCCATAGAAAAGGTTGTGAAAGTTGTAGGAATAAATAGTTTATTTATCTGATTGAACCAATAACACACATGTTGTTGTGCAATCTCTATTTACATGTTTCATCTACGTTCAAATGCATAAAATGGCCAGAAATGTGTTACCGGCTTGTGTTGCTGACAGAGGTTAGCATCACAGCAACTAGAAAGTACCAGTGGTTTTGTGACTCCCAACTAGAACGGGCTCCACTCAGATTTCTGACGCTGTGAATGGATAGGTCCGGTGCAGCTGATGCAGAGTAATGCGTTGATGGAGTAATGCAGTGTAAGGGCAAATTGTTCTTCAAGTTTCCTCAGTTGACCTACCAATCAAAGAGCAGTTTTTGCTCAAACCGGTGGTCTCTGTGAAGGAGATCACAAATTCTTTTGGGTTTTCAGAGCCAAAAACTGCTGGTGTTGCAACTCTGTTATTCAGGATTTTATGGTCGAGTGGCTAGACACATTATTCCTCATCAAAAGGCACATGACTGCTGGCAGTGAGCAGAATAACTGAGAAGATTATAACAGAGGTATCTTGATCTGATGAGAAAAAGGCATTAATATATTATGAAAGTTTTCCATAGGTATGGCAAGCAGCAAATTGCATTGTCAGGTCATACAGTCATTCTGGTGTGGACAGCACAACCATGTAAATCCCACAGGTTTTGGTCGGGGTTCAGGTCGGGTTTGCAGGGAGGTCTCTCCATCCTCAGTACTCCAAAATCCCAGAAGTAGACTCTCAAAACCTCTCTGTGGGGGCAAGTGTTGCCTTCTTAAAGAAAAGAGCATGCTGGTTGGAGAAATATTATATGATGTCAGTGGTGGTAGAATCCCATTTCCTTATCTCTAGACATTCAAGTTGACATTCAATAAAGGGAAATCTTGTTCTGGGAAATCTTGAGTGAGTACCACTCCATCACACTCTCTCCACCAAAACCATTTAAAGGCAACCAGCCGGCTTTCCAACTGTACGAGATTTACTGCCAAGAAGCACTGTTGCACGGAAGAAAAAAACTAAACAAAAAAAAAAAGTCTTACTTACTAGTCTAAGTTTATAATAATTTGCCTACAATAAAGAGCTGCCGTCATGATAATCTACAGACACACGTGACTGAAAGTGACCAAAGTTAGCGCGGTATATATAATAAACACCTCACACGAAATGCAATCCAATGAGAAAAATAACCTTTTCACTCAACATCGTAGTAAAGAACCAAGGCAAGTGTTTGCAACTGTGTTGCCAGACAGTAGCTTTACATAAAAACAAGCAGATACGTCCATCTCTTACCCAGATACAGTCTGGCTCAAAATCTGACGCCATGATGTCCTGACAGGTGCCAGTTCTCCTCCAATGTACAATGAAGCCAATTTTTCCCTTTTTCCCTTAACTCTGTGGTTCACTCTCTAGTTCTGTAATACAATAGAACCACCCATCTTACTCACTGGTATGCACACTGCACATGCAAAACTTAAATCTGCAGTCATTTCTTTATTCAAATTTGTCCCAGCTCACTTTACATGGCTCGTGACCTGGATCTAAAAGGCTTTATGAACAGCACTGCTGTTGCATAATTGATTCAGCAGAACTGTGATTGAGAATAGCTACTGCGGTTGTTTCAGGCAAGCAAACTCTGGGGCTGAACGACCAGGTGGGCAGACTCACATTTAGTAGATTTATTCACACTGACCACAGAATCTAGTTAATCACATAACAGTTTTCATTTCCCTACAATGTATGCAAGCTGGGTGAATTCATTGCTCCTAAACAGCAGCCTTCTAAAATTATTATTGTACTTTGAACCGTTTTACTTTCTGTCACATTACGACCACAAAATCAACGGTTTTGTTGGAATTTTATGTGTTGGACAAACACAATGTCCATCCATCCATCCATCCATCCATTATATGTAATGGAATGGAATGAAAATTATATGTAATTTTCAAAATTATTGTTATATTAAAAATCCTACATGTGCACATTTGCATTTGCTTATTGTTATACACCTAAAACAAGTAAAAACAATTAGGTCTAACAATATGCCTTTAGATAATTAGTAAATACAGTCGTCCTGTTTCCAATTTAACCTTAGTATAAACTCTAGGTGTTCTGTGAAGGTCTCAGAGCTTTGTTAGAGAACATTAGTAAAATAAATACCATTGTGAAGACTACAGCAGACAGGTTAGAGAGAACATTAGGGACACATTAAGACAATATCCCAAGCTTTGAACATTAACTGAAAATGCAAAGCATATGGCTCAGGAGAGCAAGAGAGGAGGCCCGTGGCAGAGTAGAGGTGGTAACTCTGAAGGAGCTATAAAGATCCGCAGTTCAGTTGGGCAAAGCTATAGCCACAAAGAAAATAATACCCTCTAGAAATCAGAACTTTGTGGGAGAGAGGCAAGAAAAAAAAACGTGTTGAAAGGAAGTGATAAGAAGTCCCATTTTTCAGTTTGGCCCACAGCAGAAGGGGGGGATTCCTGGTCAGATAAGACTAAAAGTTATCCTGTAGATGCAAAAGAACTTTTGCATCTACAGGAAAAATGCTAAGTTTGGCAGCCTGATCATGTCCAAATCATGTCCACTGTGTCGTATGGTGCTGGCAGCATCATGTTGTGGTTGGTCTTTCTTGTTGAAGGTTCAAGATATTTAGGTTTGTGGGAATTTAGTTCCTATGTTCCACTTATCTGGAACAAACTTCCAGAAAACTGTAAAAGTGCTGAAAGCCTGAGTTCCTTTAAATCAAGATTAAAAACACATTTTTTTAGGATTGCCTTCGACTGTTCTAGTTAAACTGTTTTACTGAAACATCACTAGTTCAACTTTGTAATCCAACTGTTTTTAATGTTTGCTTTTAGTTTCTATTTTTCCATGTTCTATTTTGTTTCTACATTTTATCCCTACTTGCTTTTATTCTGTTTTTCCCCCCTATGTTTTAATCATGTAAAGCACTTTGCGTTGTCTCTGTACTGAAATGTGCTATACAAATAAATTTGCCTTGCCTTGCCTTGCGAAGATGAATGGAGCTAAACTTGTAAGAAGCTAAGAAGACTTCAGACTTGTCCCAGAAAGACAAAAACATAAACAGACAGCAAGAACACAAACATGGTTTTATGTTAACCATAACTTTTTTCTCAGAGTACGGATCACAAACATTTAACCAGTTTTACCCAGGTGCATCTAATCATCAAATATGTTTAAATAAAACAAGTGTTTTGAATAGAGAGAGTAAACTATATCATGTTCTGGCTACACGGCATTGATTTTTTTTCTAGACCAAAAAAAACTTAGAATGGAGGCAAGATCAAGACATTCATCCTATTGAGAATCTGCAGCAAGAGGGAAAAGGGAAACATTTTTTTTGTACTAACACTCTCCATCCAGTCTCAATAAACACGAACTTTTGCATAGAATAAAATCTGAAGGATATGTTGAACTCAGTTGTAACTGTATAGTGAACATGCTAATTTAGGGTTACTAAAAACAAGTGTGAACCGCACTTTTCAGATGTTATTTGTGAAAAATCTCTTTTGTTCGAGTTCTCAATTATAGACTATTTTGTGTTGGTTTATCAAACAAAATCCCAATAAAAGACATTGAAGTTAACGGTGAAACGTGGCATAATCTGGAAAAGTTAAATGGACTGAATTTATATAGCAGTTCTGTAGTCTCTGGTAATACTGACCACACAAAGCGCTTGACACAAGAGCCACATTCATCCAATCGCACTCACTACCCCACACATTCACAAACCAGTACGCAGATCAGTAGACAACTTGAGGTTAAGTGCTTGCCCAGGAGCACATCAACGTGTGACAGGATGAGGCTGGAGTCGAACCAACAACTTTCCGACTCTACCCATGATCCACAGCCACCCCAAAAACTCAAAATAGGATTAAAACCTTTCCAAAGGATTACAGTTACTGAATGTGAAAGTTTATACTCAGCTCAGTTTTCTTGATAAATCACCTGTCTACTGCAAATGCATTTCTCCAAATCTAAAAAAACTAGAACAATGATTTGTTTCTAGATGTTTTGGGGACATATTTTAGCCATCAGTTTTTTGATGAGCTGATTTCATGTCAATTGACATGACAACACCTGTCAATCAATTCTGGAAGTTTGTCAGTAACTGACCGATCAGCGATGGCAATTTGTCCCAAAGTGAAATGCCCCTTACCTGCAGGAGCAGCAGGCCTTTTACCTCCAGGATTTTGCATTACACTATTGCGGTCGGAGGTATTTAATAACAAAACAAATGAAAAAATGGTTTGTCAGTGGGACAGAGCAATGTGTTATCCCGAGCATTTAAAGGGTGATAAAGGGAAATTCCTTGACCAAAACCTAAAAGGAGTCTATAAAAATGTAAAAGATGGATAAAGGTATGTGGCTGACCTCATGAGCAGCTGAACACAACAGTGAGCGACAGGAACTACCCCATATTTCTCTGTAGGCAACTACAGACAAACATGGGGTAGTTCCATGTTTGTCTGCTAGCAAATGTTTAGTTTTTGTTTAGAATTACATTGTATTCTTACTGGTTAGAACAAAGGATAATGCTTTTGGCTCGTTCTGCTGTGTTTTATGTGTTCTGGTTGCATAAGTTGAGCGCTTGTTAGCTATGAGCAATTAACAGCGCTCCTATTTTGGACAAATCTTTGGGCTTTGGGCTTTATCGTCAATTTGTTTGTGGTTAACTTGAAATAACTTCACTGACTTGATGTACAACTCATCTGATCATTTTTTTCCTGCCTTTTCAGATTTAATGTTGGTAGATAAAGCTAAAATGCCCCTGTTAACGCTGTGAGCTTCACCATCACCGCCATTACCACGTCTTTGTGTGCCAAAGGTTTGACCTGCCTGGGATACACTTCCGCGTGGGAGGAGCCATCTTACAGTTGGGGTCACGTCAAGTGGCATCCAAATATTCTGCTATGACAAATAAAAAACAGCAAAATTGCAAACTGTTGAACTGCATCAGAAGATTTGCTGAAAAGAAAAGGTGACGGCAAGAATTTCGCAAGCAATTTAAAGGAAAGGACAAGAATTAATCATGGCTAAATTAAAAGGTTCTTTCAGTCAAGTGCTTGATTGCTGACTGAATTACTAAAGATTTTTTTGCACCACCATCTCCTCCTGCAGACCGATGGAGGAAAGACAGACAGAAATATGCTCGCTCCCACAAACAACATTAAAGTTATTAATGAATAAAAACAAACATTTCCGGGACAGTAGTGGCCAACTGGCTAGGGTTGTGCACGTGTCCCTCGAGCTAAAGCCCTCTCACTTGTCTCCCCAACACAAAGTTGTCTAATTGGGCCCTGTGGTGTCTGTATGGCATTTAGAGGTTTCAGTTAGGGAGGCCTGTTTCAAGGAAAAATGTCACAGTGTCTGTACAAGCTAAGACCACTGCTGTTTGGAGCAGTTGTTCCAGGACAGAAAATTGTCAGGTACAGTAAGTCCATTTGGTGACAACACTGTCTCCGAAACAGATTTGAGAAGATGAGGACAACAATAGCAGACAAAACTGCAAAGATGGAAACAAAAGACTCAGATACTGTTCCACCGCTCATTCTAGAAAGGATAGATTGTCTTGTTGCTTATAAGTGTTGTCTACATCTGTCTGACTGAATAATAAGGGTAAAAAAAAAACTAAAGAAGAAAAAAATTTCTCTTTGTCTTTTTTGAGCTTATTTTGCTACAAATGAGAAAAAAGTCTTTAGTAGGGATCAAGGTGAAAATGTTGACTCAACTTGGAGCGAAAAAAGCATCCTGAAGCTTATTGAAAGATCAAGGACTTTACAGCAGGTAAACATCTGAAGGCTAAACATTTTATTTATTGAGTTGATTGCATTACCTGCTCTGAAAAATGCTACAATCGTTTTTATCTCACTCATTTAATTTGCCCAGAAGGACTTTCAGTCTTTCAGTGTATTATGTGTTTGCCTCCAACACTGTGCTTCAAGTGTAAAGAATCAAGTTTGCACCAAAATAGCTTTGTCCTGTTTTTGTTCTTTGCTTTCTTTTTTATCATTTAGTTTTTGGGGTTTTTTTTGTGTGTGTGTGTGTGTGTGTGTGTACTCCTATACAGACTTGAAGGATTTGCTGCTTTTCCAACTCAATATTAACCCAGAGCTGCTTGTTCAAGTGGGACTGTTTTTCCTCCTCATAATCCAAGTCCTGTCTTAAGCCTGTGCTGCTCAGGGCACTTTGTGGGGGTAAATATGGGATAACTGTGTTGCTTTCAACTGCAACTTGACCTTGTATACAGCATTAAAAAAAAACGTGTCTGTATTCTTGGCACAAAACTGAGCTTGGTGCCAGTGCAGGGTAAACTCTGCCAGGGCTGCCCCTTGTCATTGATCCTGTTTGTGGTATTTACTCATGGAATATCAAGAAGTCATGGAGAGAAGGGTACCTGAGGGCCACATCTGAGCCATGACCTTCACCATGCACTGGAGTGGTTTGCAGCAGAGTTTCAATCAGTCAGGATGACTCAGCTCCTCTAGGTTTGAAGCCTGGGTTCTTTACCTTTCTTAAAACAATGTTCACTGGTCCTTCCAGGGCAGGGATTTGTGCCTGCCTCAAGTGTAAGACATCAGGGAACTTGATGAGTTGTTGATGAGTGATGGTAGGATGGGGGGGGGGGGGCTGATTAGGACCTTGCCAGTAGCAATAAATGCACTGATCCAGTTTGTCATGGCGAAGATGAGCTGCGCAAAGCAAAGCTCCTGATTTACTTCACCATCAACATTCCAATCCACACATTCATGAAATATGGATGATAAGTGGAGGAAAAAAAGCCAAGAGTTAAGCTACACCTGGCCAGGTGTTTAAGTTTAGCTTTAATATCTTCCAGGAGGGGGGGGGTCATCTGACTTGACTTATTGCTGCTAATAACTCATTGTCCTCTTAAGTTAATTAACTTAATGTTAACTTTATTTTATCTCAGAAACACAATTTGTTCCATTTTTCTACTGGTCAAACCCACTGATAGAGCAATTGCTTACACTAACTATGTATATACAATATTTCCATTGAGGAGATTGCTCTATTGGCTCAGAGCTTGTCTGTTTACATTTTTCTCTCTACAGGATGAAGCCTGACCTCTTTATTTTCTGTAACACAGAAAGTACTCCTAGAACAGTGCTTCTGTGTTTTCTTGTCTGGTCTTTTTTCCCAAATCCCCATTTGGTCGAAGCAGATGACCGCTCACACTGAACCAGATTCTGCAGGGAATTTTCTTTTCCACTGTGGCCACATGCATGTTCAATATGCATGATTGCAGCAAAGATTCAGTAACCACACCATGACTTTAAGTGTCCAATGCCGCTAAATCATTGTTGGGGTTGCTGCAAAGTCACTAGATGACATCAGACTTCCTTTTTACCAATCGGTGTAATAAACTGAACCGGTTTTATCAATAACTAGGATTGCACTGGAATGTATGGACCTGATCTCCAATGAGCCGAAGACAGTGGCTGGATTAATCTATTCCTGGATTAAATTTCTAAACTACAACTCTTCAAGTGCATGCACTGGATTTTTCTGTTAAAAAAAGAGAGATCTGAAAATAAACCATCTGCTATTTTTAATGATTGATTTCAAAAACGACATTGCTGCTTCTTTGTCTGTTCTAATTTGAATCTAACGAAACAATCAGTATCCGCGGTTAGACATATGCACATGAAACGTCAGGTTTGTTCTCTTGTCCTTCAGAGTGCTGGCCATCTGCTCAGAGCTCTGCATAGCACTGTCCACCACAAGTTAAGCCTTTGGTACTTTGACATACACTTTTGTCAGAGTTCAGTTACTTTCTGTAGCAGGTACCACAGGATGCATCGGCAAAGGGACTAAATTGCCCAATGAAGGAGCCCCTTAGCCCTGAATATTTCTCTGCTTTCTCTCCAAGTGCTACTCTCAACTTTAAGCTAAAAAAATATTACACCAACCCCTTAACCAGATGAAAAAGACACCTACACACCAATATTCCTTACTTGCAGCGAGTCATATTGCACCTTAAATACATTTTTCATTTGGCATTTTCCCATTGTAGCTTTTTAATTTAGATGTTTACAGCAGGCAGCAGTTATAGCAGCTTAGGTAAGAGGGAGGCTTTGACAAGTGTGGGGAAAAAGTATTGGCTTCCTTAGAAGTTTTTGCTTTTTTTCATCACACTTGAATGCTCCAGACGAGTTAACGGATTCTAATATCTGGTAACGATATCCTGACTAAATTCAGCTAGATCATTTTTAAACGACAATTTCATTTATCTGTAATAAAACATTGTGTGTCAATAGGGTCCTGTTCCGATGGTTCCTCTCTGAACAGTGCTCTAATTTGTTGGTACTCAGCTTGTAACGTTGATAAATTAGTCTGTCAGCTGTTGTGATTAAGTTGCTTTGGTGTTTTGGCATTTTTTTTGTCAAACAGCTTTTATGCTCTGTCTGGGTTCATTTGGAACAGTTATATTTGCATTATATGCTATAAAAACACATCACTAAAAAGTGTCCCCGGTTAAATTGCACTGCATTTATCGTAAAGCTAAAAACAAAATGTGGCATGTGTTTAAAAAGCTGCTCTGCCAGCCACTGGTCACGTAACTTTGTTCTGACGTTTTGATGCTCCACATGAAAAAAAAAGAAATCATGGTTCCATCAATTGCAGGTAGAAGCAGCACCATGGGTGTGTTCTTTTCCAGCCTCTCTCTTATGTCAAATCATTAACATCGAACTAAACTGAGGTGAGTAAGGCTCTTTCCTTTTCCATTTCAATTGGTGCATGATTTCCTTTGTTGAGATTTTTTTTTTTTTTTTTTTGCCTTCTTCTTATTTTCAGGCAGGTTCTATTTAAGGGATTTATCACCACTAAAGATTTGGCAGTAATCAGGCCTCTGAGCAATGAAACTGAATTCAGCTTTCAAAGAATGTGGTAAATTACAGGTAATTCATGATTTGACAGGGGGAGTAATTACTCTTTCAAACACGATTAGGCTTGTTTGAACCATATTTTTTTTGTAATATAAATATTTGTATTTACACGGGTCAGATTTGTCTGGTATGAAAATTAGTTTGATAATCTGACACGCTTCAATGAATACAACTAGTGTTTCACAGCACTGTATGTGAAATAATGCAAGATAGGAAGGCAAAAAACAAAACGAAACAAAAAAACGTTGCATCAGACAAATTTAAATTCTAAATATTTTTGCTGTCACAACCAAGAGCAGTGATGCCCATGCAAGTTCTGTTCCTCTATTTATTTTATGGTGCCCAGGAGCCTTTATTTGGTTGAAAAACGCACATAAAACCTGTAGAAATAAAGAGCAAGGGATGGAAAACACACAATTCTTCCCCAAATCCCTCCTCTGTTCTTTCTTTTTTTGCTGCCAGGCCCCTTGCGTACAGATTTAAAATGAAAATAAATATTGTATTCACTTTCAGAAATCTTTTTATGCATATCTAACTTTGTTAAAAACTTTGAAGAGAACTATATTTGGTAACTTAATGAGATAGATGATGCTAAACAAATCTTAATTAGCACTCAATAAACAAACGAAGAGCGTAGCAGTGAGTGAGAGAAAATACCCTTTATTAATGCAGGGCTGCTGAGCAAATACTGAAATAAAGGGCCTAATGAGTCGTCAAGAGTGCCTACAAATAACATAAATCTACCCGGCCATACTTCTTTCTATTACAGAAACAAACCATAAATTAATTTGAAGTTAAGGTTTGCATACAAATTGAACAATTTTTTTTTTTTAAATCTTTTTTCAGCTTTTCCCTTTCAGGGGTCGCCACAGCGAGTCATCTCTCTCCATCTAACCTTATCTTTTGCATCTTCTCTCATACTAACCACCTTCATATCCTCTTTCACTCCTTCCATAAATCTCCTCTTTGGTCTTCCTCTAAGCCTCTTGGCCGGCAGTTCCAGCTCGACAGCCCGGGTTGGGCATGGGCTCGGGTATAAAATCTATACTCCACCCTATGCTAACAAACATTGTATTCAAAAATTGACACATTTTTTCCCCTCCTATTTTAGAGTCTGAAAGAGAAGATTTCAGCCAGAACTTGAGAACCAAATGTGGTAGAACTGACCATGGGTTGTTTGTGATGTAATTCTGCCGTGGCTGCATCTAGCAAATCTTATCAAATGTTACACAGTTATGATCAATATTTTATAATATCAAGCTTGCACAGTGTATCATGTACACATTTCTTTCCTGATGAAACCGCCCAGAGTGTGGCAGCCCCAAGGCACCACACTTGTTTACCCTTTCTGAGCTGAGCTGCAACTGATTCCTGTGTTGCGTGAAATTATTAATATTTCAATTTTTGCACCAAAATAAAATAAACTCAAAGGCCGAATACGGCCTGGGGGATCCCACTGTTCCTTGCTCCATCTTTGAAATAACAGTCCTGCTGAAGGGAAAGACAGGGAAACACAAACATCTCAACCACTTCCTTCCTGAAGCGAACTAGAATGCTTGAATAAAATGTTGTGACCAATAGTTTCTTGGTATATTTCGAACAACGTAGAAGAGGTGCAAAGAACAAGTGACCTATACTGATATTATAAATATAATTCAAAAAGTACATTTTTTTACTGGATGGATTTCATCAGTTGTTTTACTACTACAGACAAAGCAGAGATTGGTAACAGTACTGAAGAGATTTCCACAGCCATTTGGGCTCCTAATGCACACCAGCAGTAGTGGACAGTATCTAACGTAACTTAGACAGCGAGCTAAACATGTATAGTTCCAGCAGTGAAGAGACACTGTGCTTCTTTGTCTGTCTTTACTGAAGACCATCTTAATATTGTGAAATGGAAACACAGAAAAAAGGAAAGTAAATAAATGTGCTTGCATACATAACTTCAAATAATAAAGTCACACGTCAGGTGTACGACACAACATTGGCCTTGACTTAGCATTTAATGGCTAACAACATTAGCTCACTCCACACAGCAAATACAACTGAAAATACAGCACAGGGAGTCCTAAAAATAATGTAAAACATAACACTTCACTGTGATGAGATTGTTTACAGAATATGATTTGCCAAGGGTCCAAATGAAGAAATGAGCAGAGAGGTAGAGCAACATGATTACACCTCCAGAGCTGGATTCAAAAATGGCTGCCAGTCACTTAGCTGCTGCTTACTACTATCGGCTATTAGAAGGCACGGTTATACACTAATTTCATACAAAACGTATACCATTTAAATGCCAAGAGCGACCTCTGTAGCTAGAGATGATTAACATAACCAGTCTTACTATTAATGAACTTGTAGCAAGAATTGTTGTACTTCACTTATAGTAGGGTGACCAGACGTCCCCGATTTCCGGGGACTGTCCTCGTTTTGGACCACCTGTCCCCGGCTAAAGCTGTCCCCGGAAATGTCCCCGATTTTACTAAGGGGAAAAAAGTTGCGTGTAGACTGTTATTACGGTAGAGCTATTGCGCGCAGAAACAGGTGTTACGGTAGCTGGTTGCGCTGCTGATAATATAAAGATGAGGAATAGAGCACACCACTAGATGGCGGTAATGATCCTTTTGGATGTCAGCTGCCATTAAAACACGAAGAAGAGGAAGAAGAAGAAGAAGACAAGCGCACCACTTTTAAAACAGAAGAAGAAGAAGTGGAAGTTCGTTTTTCTGATGGGGAGCTGCCCTGAGTTATGGTAAGTGTGTTAATCGATTCATTTTATTTGGATCGGGCTGATCCTGTTTTAATTGTTTTGTTTGTGTCCAGGTTAAAAATAATCAATAAAAAGTAAGACAAGACCACGAGTTGCTGCTCACATCAGTAAAAGACACTCAGATAAAATGTAACAGAATGATTGAAAACTCTTTGTAAGGCGCTAATCTGGTACGCTGGTTCTCCAGGGATCAACAAGGGTTCGTCTAAAGATGTTTTAGAACTGATTGGTGGCCTTTAGTTTATATTTCAGATAGTAAGTTATAAGTAGAGTTATTACAAGTTGTTTTGCTGATCTATGGTTGTGATTTATGAGCATAGACTTCCAGGCTTAGGTTTAGCTTTTCTACTGCTCAGTTTGGAGATATGAAAGTTCCTCATGAAAAAATAGGAGTCAGTAACAGGAGAACAAGATCTGCATGATCTGAGAATGATGGAGGTAGGGTGACCACCTGCTAATAAGCCCAAGGGGGGACAAGGGGTATGTTTCTGAGGGACAAAGTGGGACACTGCTTGGCGCGGCGGTGCCCCCACCTCACGGGCAGACTCACTGATCGTGGTTTACACATTTCTAGCACATACCACGTTACATGGTATATTAATAATGCCCTATTCCCATAAACATGTGTAATTGCTGATGTATGCTCATGAATAGGCCAACCAATGTGTATTTCTTTCTAAATAAAGATTCATAATAAGTTGAACATTCAATGAACAGATGCACTTACAATTCCAATTTACTTTAGCTATTTAATTTTATTTATTTTTCATTACAATTTATTCACTTTAAATAAATTATAATTTAAAATTAAAGGATTAACAGGAATTGTAGTTGCTCTACACCACAGGAACTGTAAAAAAGTCTTAACTCACGACTCCAGAGGTTCACAGAACGAGAAGGGGGAGGAAGGATGGTGAACTTGGATGTTGGTAAAGGCAGGCACAGGAAAAAAAAACTGTTCAGTGTTCTGGGGACACTTTTAGGACTTTGGGGTCACCTTTAGGACTCAAACCTTTTCAAGCCAAAACATGAAGTGGGCAGAATGTTTAGATGTCCACTTATAACATCAGTTTAATCCAAAACATTACAAAATTAACTGACCAGCAATCTAATCACAACGAGCCAACAGCCAGTATGTGTCTGAATCAGACCATTCATTAGCCTACCTTCCATAAGGTCGCCGCTGCATGACTGAAGGCTTCTCCTGGAGCCGCAGCACCAGAGCGCTTCGGCCGTCTCGGTAGAGCCGGTTGATGCAGTCAGGATCCAGCAGAGTGAACGTCGGACTAGTTTTGGCTTGAACGGCCATCAGCCTCCATGAATACCAGGTTATCCTTGTTGATATTTATTAACACCGATTCAACTTTTTCACTGCGGAGGTTCGCTTCGGTAAAGTCGCACTGCAGAGCCGCCCGCACCAAGTGACGACACAAAACAGGTTAAAATGTCCTTGTACGTTATATGAGGCACTTCTTCATGTCATCTTCTCAGTCATGAATAGTTTGAAGCTGTGGCCATAGTTAGTTCGTCATTCGAAAATAAGGTGGATAGAGCGACCAACTTTTTTTTGAGAAAGCATTGATTATGCGTGACACGGTCTCAATTTGCGGGACGCATGAATTGGGCTTCAAACGCTGTGCGCGCACGCGCTACGCCGGACGGGTGGTCACCCTAGATGGAGGAAGAGATAACCACCTGTTTAATTTATTATGTTGTTTTTGCTTGTAGCTCCTAATATTGTGGTAATTAGATTTTTAGTATTTAATCAGATGAGATAATAAAAATAACAATAATTGGAAGTTTTTATCTTGTACATTCTAATGTTTTTGGAAGTTATTTTAATTATATAATGTCTGTTTTAGAATAATGTAAGATTGATACAAGAGGAGAGAGGAAGAAGATAGGAAGTCAGAAAGGAGATTAAATGAGAGTGAAGGAAAATAGGAACACTGATGGAAAGAACGATTGATGAGAAGGGAGAAATATTTACTTAGAGTATTAATAAAGTTCAAGTGATAAACCGCTGACATGATTTAAGTGATAAACTAACGTATTGAGTAATGTAGTGTATGAAGTATACTATGTAAAACAGAGTGACTCAGGTTTGAGTTGAGAAGCCCAATTGTCTGAGGATATAACCTCTTTCTGAGTCTCTGCACTGAACATGAGTTTCACTGCACTTCCCTAGCTGTGGCAGAATGAAGAGGCAGATTAGTTGTATTTTCTTGTGTTTTAAAAATTTCTGTTCTGCTCATAATATATCCTCTTCTCTTATTCTATCCAGACCTCTGGATACCGTGGCTGATGGCTCTTCAGACACAGAAGGCCTTGAAGAAACCAGAGATGATCTCATGTTAGCTGACTCACTGACCGGAGTTAACTCACCTTATAGGGGCAAACAATATACTCACACATCAGCTACTACCATACACATAATGTAGTTATAAACACTTTATGTAAGTTTATACATGCTCATGCTGCACTACACACTCAATCACTTGCATTCATGTCAAGGGGATTTCCAAGTCTGTGCTTTTTTGAACATGTTTAACACCTTTTCACCTCACATTACCACAACCTATTTTCTTGTCCCAAACAGGCTCTATGCACAGCTCCACTTCTTCCTGAACCTCAGCATCTCCTTTGTTTCCTGCCTTTCATTTCTGGTCAGACCGATTAATCCAGGTGTGTCTGACCTCAGTAACCAGCCACACACACCTGGATTAATCAGGAAACAAAGGAGCTGCAGACGTTCAGGAAGAAGTGGAGCTGTGCTTATAGCCCATTAGTGAAAGAAATTAATCTGCTTCTTAGAGATGCACAGGCCCCTGATGTGGTCAGGTGACAGTAAGAAACATTTTTTTTAATTGAACTTTATTGATCTCACAATGGAGAAATTCACTTCTGCATCTTAACCCATCCCCTTGGGGAGCAGTGGGCTGCCACTATGCGGCGCCTGGGGAGCAATTGGGGGTTAAGGGTCTTGCTCAGGTACCCAGAATGGCAGCTTGTGGGAGTTGAACTCAGAACCTCTGGGACCGTAGCTCTGTGCTCTAACCACTCGGCCACCACTCCCCGATGAAACATGTATCATCCTTTACCTGTGGGCTTGACCGCTACATCTTTCTTATGTTAATGCAGAAAAAATTTCTCATAGGTATGTAGATGTGAACAGAATAAGTATTTGTTGCACTTTTTTAAAAGGTGGGGGAACGCTGTCTCCACAGACAGCCACAGGCCAAATGTTTGTATTTACTGTTTTTTCTTTTCCTCATGTCACTCTCCCCTTAGGGAGCGGCAGAGCTCTTTGGGTCCCACAAAATTGGAAAGCCCTGCTAACCACCCTTGACCCCTCCACTCCCACCCCACCACTTTGCCCCAACCCAGAGACACAGTTCTAGTTTTCTATTAATAACACTATTTATTGATTTTATTAATCTTAGGATGCACTTAAATTGTGGAGAGGCACATTCCTGGCTTTTACACTTGATCTTTGTTGTTCAAATATTAATAAATATGTAAAAATAAATGAAACCATTACTGTCCCCGTTTCCTAATTTCATTATGATGAGATGTATTGATTTTTATCCACGAGCAAGAAAAGTCCCCAGATTTGATTTCAGAAATCTGGTCACCTTAACTTATAGAGGAACAGAATAGTAATGGAATACACTTTCTTGAGCACTTTACCAAATAACATTTTTGAGTATCTGTACTTTACTTGAGTATATATACACACATATATATATATATATATATATATATATATATATATATATATATATATATATATATATATTAGGGCTGGGCAAGTTAACGCGTTAATTTCACGTTAATTCATTAGACTTTTAACGGCGATATTTACTTTAACGCGCATTAACGCATGTTGCTCACGTGCTTTTATTTTGTGAAGGTCTGTTGCTGCGGTGTAGGGGCTTGAATCAGAACAGTAGGTGGCGATAATGCGCCAATAACCTCGCTGTCAGCCCAGCCTCGGATTCAAACAGGAAGAAAGGTGCTGGCTGGAAAAAGGAAAACGCGGAAAAAAACAAAGCTAACATGGGGAAGGCGGTGTTTCCCGCAGGAATTTGCTTAGGCGAGGCGGTGAGTTGGCGGCCGGAACAGGTTTTGTGCGGATGACCGGCTGAGCGGGGGGGCGGGGGGGGGGTCTGCATCGACGTCGTCGGTGAAGTCGCTTCTCGCTTCAAAGTATCCATGTATTTTTGCCTGTTTTTTCCCTGCCATTCACTATATGCACGCGAGAAAGCAACAACAAAAAACTGCGTGTTAACGTCAAATAAACATGCAAGCATATGGAGTTAGCAAGCATTTCAGTTTAAAGTTCTTCCAGCAACGAATATGACAGAAACAAGTTAGTTGTAACCACTGCCAAGTTAAACTGTCTTATCACCGGAGCACCTTGAGCTTAACATATCACTTAAATGCCAAACACACTGTAGACATCACCAAACAATTCAATGACTCAGAGAAGCTAACCAATGTAATGGCGAAGTGGATAGCTACTGTAGACCTTTTTTTGTGCTTCACACTTTGGTATTGAACATAAAATGGTAATGCTGCTCCCTGCTGTTGCCTCAGAAATTGCCTGTTTTTGGTAGATTTTTTCCCCATAAAGAAAATTTCCTGTCAGTGGCAATAAGCTTTAATTTATTATTATTGCTATTTTTTGTTTTACATGTTTAAGTTGAGCTTTACACTAAATATGTGTTACTGATAAGTGCTACAAATGTTACAACACTTTTGTTCATATGGCAGCAGAACATTAAAATAAAAGTGCTCTTTACACTACTTTTGAATTCATTCTTGGAGTTTGCGCATACAATGCGATTAATCATGATTAATCAGGCAAATTATGCGATTAATTGCGATTAAAGATTTTAAGCGTTGCCCAGCCTTTATATATATATATATATATATATATATATATATATATATATATATATATATACTAATAAAAGGCCATGTTATCAAGGCTTAAAATCAACATGAGTTATTTTAACCCAACAAATTCACGGGGCTACTGTATCAAGTATTTAGATTTTATTAAAATATTTTCAATAGATTCCAGTCTCTTTGTGTATTATAGTTCATGGATAACTTCAAAGGTAAATTTCTGATCGTTGAAGAGCTTTGTGATGATGCAAGGGTAGTGCAGACAGCACCAAGCAGGGAATCTAGCACACCCTGTGTTTTTTAGCCATCTTTAATCTATAGTGTTCTCACACGAACAAACCGACTCATTGCTGGTGCACCTCCTCGGTCATTAATTGCAGGATGTTTTTTCAAAAATGACCAAAACATACATGAGTTTAGCCTGTAAAAGTTGCAGAGGAACACATCAGTGGGTGAAAATTTGAAAATAAGACAATTTTTTTTTGCAAAGCAGAATATGCTAGGAAAATAAATAAGTAAAAAACTCTAAAGAAATAATTGGTTTTTCAAAATTGCATAAATTTGATTGTTTAGAGCTGAAATTAAACCATTGAATTGATAAATTATACAGCCTTATACATGGTTTTCACAAATACAATTTGAAAAGCATGGCATGTTATTTTTGGTCTTTGATACCCTTTAAATTAAATTTAGTGCAGCCAACTTTCTTTAGATGTCGCCTACTAAGTAAATAATACTGCTCCGCTGATTGGATGAAGCTGCGTTTTCCCCTTAAACTTTCCCATCTCGACAAGGTCACATGTTACCAAACTTCGACCAAAAATAATAAATCAGCGCCCAATCATGTTCCCAGTGTCTGTCATTCAGTAAGAGAATGTGTCAGATAATTCAAATGGAAGAAGGCTCGTTCAGACTCCACACTGAGTTTGCTCCAGTATCAGACTTGGTGACAGCGGAGATGATGAACGACAGGAAGACAAAAGCTGACAGATGTGATAAAGACAATGTTGAATGGCTAATCAATCTCATGTGGGCAGAAGGAAATAGAGGAAAAGAACAGCAGCGGGGAACTCCTAGTGTGAGTCAGCACAGGAAAAAGAGGCTGATTGGCAACGTTTGGAGACATGTGTGTCTCTGCAGACCACATATCTGTGTATCCAATTGTAATTTAGGCTCCTTTTTATTTTGGATTCTTATCCCCCACCTTGTGTTTGTGAACCAAAATGAACGGGTTGCTTTCTTTAATGCCTCTGCACCAGCCTGTTTTCTTTTGTGGACTGTTAAAAAACACCCAAAAAAACACTGGCACCAGCCAAAAATGCAAAAAGAAAAAAAAATTGACACTATAGAAACAATTATTAAAAGCAGTGACAAATGGCTGCTTTGAAAGACGTAATAATAGCTTCAGCATGGTGCTTGAGCATGAAATACAACATATAGAGTGGACTTTCCTTCCACATTTTGTACTCTCCTTTTATTTGCACATTCTGATCAGGAGGCCATTATCGTGCCCCAGATCAACCGTGAGAATGCCTGCATGTGTGCATGACCCGCTTCTGTGTGTGCATGCTTATATGTTTAAATCTACAAGACCTACATGGACTAGGAATGGACCTCAAGAACTGTTAACACACATCTTGGTCTGAAACAAATACATGAGGAATCCATTACTTTTTGCTCCTCTTCAGGTCATCACTTGCTATCTTTATCTTCTGGTTATCTCTTCAGTCCAGTTCCACTGTCATTAGGAAGGAGGATTGCACTCACATAGAAAGCCTGGAGCCATGTTGTTCATCACTATTAAGACCTGGCACCTACATTACTCTGACTGCAACCTGATGGCCTTCTCTTTAGTTGGAGATTCAGATGGATGATGTTAAAGAAACCTTTCGCCTTTGGACCAAAGGCTTAATCCATTTTGCTGACAGGCCGGGCAAGGAGAGTTTTAATCAGTGAGGCAGCGAAGAGACCTATGGTAACTCTGGAGGAGCTGCAGTAGCTGCAGCTCAGAAGTAGCTGTCTTGCAATTAATAAATCTTAAGAGGGCATGGGAAGTTGTTACATCAGTCATCGGGTTATAAAAAAGGATTGCAATAAGAATTGTGATGTATTGCGGTGCAAAGTCTAAAAACAGAAAGTACACTCCAGATCGTTCCATGTAATGTTTGAACAATTTTTTCTACAGTTAATTTGATCAGAGCATTCATGAATATTAATCTTTTTGAAATTACATTTGAATGCAATTTTTGTGTCATTATTAGCCGTACAATTACATTATTAGTGAACCGGTAACTGGTGTATTGGACCTATTTAGTATTGTTTAGGTTTCTATATGTATTTGTGCAGTTCCGGTTGTATGCAGTGATGCTTTTATAACAAAACAGACTGTGATGAAACTACAACTAAAAACTATAAAAAACTATAACTAAATATTGTGATTAAAATGTTAGGTCCATATTGCCCATCTCTACTAACAAGTGCAGTTTGCAAAAAGTCATGTAGGTATTTTATGTAGGAATGTGGATCAAAACTGGAGATGCTCTTCTTTAACAGGGACATGGAAGCTGGTCTAAGTCAATGGGCAGAGCAATGAAGCTTAATTTCAGCACAGATCTGTAAGAAAACCTTTTAGGATGCTGGAAAAGACATGAGACTGGGGTGAAGGTCCACATTCCACCTAAACAAAAAGGCCAGAGCTACAGACCTGAAGCTTCAGAGAGACATGAAGACAATTACAAGTCAGCCTTCTATAACCTAAAAACTGCTTCCATTGGTGGACTAGTGTCTCAGCGGAATCTTGAAAAACCCCTCCATGCGTTTATCTTTATGATTACTGCCCTCACAGGCCTACCTTAAAAGACAATCAGACAGCTGCAATTGCTCCACACCCTAGCCTACTCTGACCCTGGCTCCCTGTTTCTCAGAGAACAGACTTTAAAATACTTATGTTCATAAATCATTGAATGGCTTAGCACCAAAACAATTTAAAGATTTGTTTGCCGTTGTGTCAACCTTCCAGGCCACTCATTCCTCCTGGTTCAAGTGTATCCCACACCCCCAGAATCAGAACCAAACGTGGAGAAGCAACATACAATTCTTTTGCTCCTGCAAACTCCCAGAAAACTGTAAAACTGCTGAAACCCTGAGTTCCTTCAAATAACGGTCAAAAATCTATGTGTTTAGAGTTGCCTGTTTGTTGTATTTAAACTATTAAAAAAACATCAATAATTTCAGTCTATCGTCAAACTTTTCTTTAGTTTACTTTATTATGCTTCTGAAGTGTATCTAGGTTTTCACAATGTAACACAGTTCGAATTGTCTTGTTGATGAAATGTGCAATACCAACAAACTTGCTTGCCTTGCCTGCAATGGAATGGTTTAGATCAAAGCACCTTTATTAGTTAGAATGGCCCAGTCCAAGTTAAGACCTACATCCAACTGAGAATCTGTGGCAATAATTGAAAATTACATTTGAGAAACACACTGCATCCAATCTGACTTGGTGATGAAAAATGGACATGAATTTCAGATACAGAATATATTCCAAAAAGAGTTATGAAAGGGATACTGACATGAATGAGCGATACATAATTTTTATATTTTTTGTAAGTAAAATCTTCAGCTTCCACTTAATAGTTATACTCTAGTTTGTGTTGATCCATGAGATCCATCCATCGTCTTCCACTTATGCAAGATTGGGTCGTGGGGGCAACAGGTCCGGGGAGGAAACCCTGATATCCCACTCCCCAGCAACACCCTCCAGCTCATTCTGGGAGATCCCAAGACATTCCCAGACCAGATGGCCTATATAGTCCCTCCAGTGAGTTCTGGGTCTTCCCTGGGGTCTCCTCCATAAAGGAATACTTGGAGGAAATAATTGGTAGGCTGTAATATTTCAGGTCCCATGTAATAATATATATGGCCTTTTAGATGGACTCCCACCTTATTTTATGCCTATACCTGATATAGGTCTTAGTGAATAAGATCCTAAAGTTCAGGGAAAGGGGTGGATTCATTGTGGTGGTTAGAAAAAGAGAGGATGTAATGAGAAAATGTGGGTTAGTTGCACTGTTTAACAATAATATTACAGTGTCATGTATATACATATATATATATATATATATATATATATATATATATATATATATATATATATATATATATATATATATATATATTCACTACTAGTCTCGATACTACGATAGGACAATTTAGCTGGTCAGGCCCAGCGGTGGGTGCAAACATCTGCAATAAATGTCTTGTTTAAGCACATAATGAGATCTCACACCAACATCTTTCCTAATCTGTTTTGATGTTACTGAATGCTGATTAATGTGTATCCCACCGCAAAGTAAGCTGCTTGAAAGTACTTTAAAATACAGCAGTGTTGTGGCTCCTTGGGGTGACAATGTTGGCCCATCTGTCCAACATTTTAGTCCAGATTAAAATACGCAGACAACTGCCGGATGGATTATCATGAACTTTGGTACATAAATCCTCCACAGTGCTCAAAACATAATAATTTCCATCTGTCCAACATTTTTTCATTTGTGCTTCAAAAGCTAATGTTCAGATTCCCAGCAAAAAATATCCTGTCCTGTCTCCCATCCTGTTCAGAACTTGCATCGTGGACGTCAGCACACGTCATTCAATCACCTGCAAGAGAAATGGGCCCCGCTCATGCAGACGTAATTAAACAAACATTGCAGCAGTGTCACATTTCACACTGAAAGAAGTCATCATGAGTAATGCTCCTCATACACGGAGCGGGTGGGAGGTTATTCAGCCAGAAGATCACATCTCTGCCTCAACATCTTGTGACTTTATTTAAGATCCATCCACCTGCTTCCCTACCAGGCAGATGTGTCCTTTTTTTCTTTTTTTACATTCAGATTTAAAGTCATGCTTACACTCATTGTACACCTGAATTGGTCCACTCTGCTTTTGCAACACATATGAACACTGAATTAGAAAGCAGAAAAGTGTTTATTCTTTCACTGTTTTAAGCGGGGATGTGAAAATGTTCATAATGACGTAAAAACATGGGTCTGATTTACAATATATTCTACTGCTCCGGTAAGCGGCTCAGTCCAAACAATCTGGATGCACTGATGAGGATTTTCCTGCCTAATTTCTACTATCAGTTTTATTTTAGGTGTGATCTACTGAATTTGAGAAATTCTGGTAATTTTTTTTCTTGGTTCTATATATATCATCTAACAGAAAGTGAATAATCAAAGATTATTCCCATTTATTCACTGAAGCTCAAAAAAAGTACACCAAATAACATGGTGTTTGATGGAAAATGGTGGGAGCTCGTGGTTTGGATGCCATTAATGAAGAGGAAAAAAAAGAAGAGGAACAAAAATTCAGATCTTTCAGAATTTGACATACAGATCGATCAATTAAAATATGCAAGTTCCAATCTCTGGTCAACTGATTGGCGCATCTCAATTAAGAAAATAACCCAATTAGTTAAATAGTTTTCTGTCAATCGTTTTCCATCATATTGTAAGAGATACTAGAGATCCGACTGATCGCAACCGGTACTGGTCTGGGACATCAATCTCGGGTTGGATGTCGAGCTGAGGGCACAAATCCGTCCCCTAATCCAACTTTAATAATCCTGTAATGCTCCAGGTCATGATTTGGATAGTTGTACTCAGGAAGCTCTGGCTTGTAGTCAGAAACTTTTTGCACATATATTAAAAATACATGGTGTTGACACAAACTGGACATAAAAAAAAGATTTCCCAAAAGATTAGGCATTGAGTGGAGCTAAATATGGAAGCTTCTCTGCCTGTTGCAGAATGAGCAGTCTACTGCTCAGCACGGTCTTCTCTGGAGGGATTTTAGAGTTGCAAGAAACAAATTGAGGCTTGGAGCAATCTAACGGTTCACACCCGATCCCTTCCAACTTCCAGTTCGTGCCCATGAATTAACAAACCACTTCAAAGTGTTGAATGTTAACCGTTTCTGGATATATGTTAGATATCCCCACACAACTAAAATTAGATTGGATTTCATCAAATCTGTCTCATTTTCATTCACTGACAGAAGATAAGCAAAACTATATTGGTTTGTTTTCCTTTTCCTTCATTAGTTTTTTTTTTAACAAGCTTTCATTTGGTTTTTATCAAAAAACAATGAGTCGACTGATTTAAATGGAGAAAATTAACTCTTCTGGTTCATTTATTGCAGCCTATTCAAAAACTAGATTGAAAACAACATTACCTGTTTAGGTAAAGCGTTCCAGCAAACACTGACGTCTGAATTCAGGCTCAGATTGGAACACAAAAACACTGAACTGGGGCATCTCTAGGAGGCGCTATTTAAATTCAGTACGGGCGAAGACCAGGATACCTTCTCCCCTCTGGTTCAAAAACAAAAGAGGTACCGTAATTTATGTTCTGATCGTCATAATTTCAAAATGAACATCAAACAGCTTCAGCCTCTAATGCCTAATCTAAGCCATACTGAAGACAAAATGAAGATGACTTGTTTTTGTGTCTGTGTTGCCTCATCACATGAAACGACTCAAAGGTGCTCCGATCTGACAAAATGTGGGAAAATGATGCTTTCCATCACATTAGGCTAAAATTGCCACACACAGCTGTGGCTCGAGGCCCTCTACTTCAAGATGTAGTGACATGTTTGTGACATACCGGCTTAGTGGGATGCTCAATGACTTGTGTTTACTGTTTACTGTCACCTTGTTTCTCTCTGAAAGGGCTGCGGGACTTATCCCCAGTGCTTTCTTGTATTTATATTTCATTAATTGTGACAACCTCCTGTGTGCTTTGCGCAAACACACACACACACACACACACACACACACACACACACACACACACACACACACACACACACACACACACATCCTTGTTTAAAGTACAAAGTGAGGACTGTGCCTCGACTCCCATAGACTTCTATTCATCTTCAAGTCTTTCTATGGCCTAACCCTACCCCTAACCTAAACCTAATTTACACCATAGTGCTACACCTAACCCCTTGGCCAGAAAAGAGCGAGGGCCAACTAAAGGTCCTCGCTTTAAATCAAAGTCCTCACTTTACGAGTAGAATGAGCAAAAGATTTTCTCACTGAGCTGCAAGTACAAGAACACACACACAGACTTCTAACCTGTTCCTTGACGGAGGCGAGGATGGCGGAGGTGGTTTCAGACTCCGAGCCCTCTCCGTTGGAGGCATTGAGGACGGGGCTCAACATGGCGGCAGCGCTGGCACTGTCAGACGCCACCTCAGGCACTGGCATTCCTCCTGGAAAGAAAGAATGAATCCAAGTCTTTTACGAAAGGCACTCCAGTATGACGGCATTCAGACAAGGTCACTTTCACATGAAAACTGACTCATTTTGGTGTTTTTATAAAGTGGGTTTAGGTGTGAGAGACACTTTCAGACTTGGATGGAGAGCATCTATAAACAGCAATGTTCAACCCCTGCCGCAGAATCTCAGCTAGCTTTAGCTCTAGACTTTAACTGGGTCATTCTAACACATGAACGTGCTTTGATCTGGGCCGTTCCATTGTAACTTCGGCTGTGTGTTTAGGGCCATTGTCTTATTGAAATCTTTTACAACTTCTATCAGGTTTCCAGTAACATTGTTCTATCAACTCTGACCGTCTTGCCTGTCTCTTAATATTGATGAAAAGCATCCCCAGAGCATGATTCCACCACCCTGTGTTTCGCTATAGAAACGGTGTCTTCAAGGTGTTGGTTTTCCGTCACACATTACAATGACACCAAAAAAGATATATTTTGGTTTTGCCTGACCAGAGAACCCTCTTCACATGTTTGATGTGTCCCCCAAGTCACTGGTGGTGAACTCAAACAATATTTCTCTATATTGCTTTCTTTCAAAAATTACTTCCTTCTTGCCACTCTACAATGCCAGCCCGGTTAGAAGATCGTAGATCTAAGAGCCGTCATTGGATAGGCCTACATGTGGCTCTACTAGAGTTACCATTGGGCTCTTGGTGGCTTCTCTAATTAATGACTTCCTTGCCTGGTGGGACAACCTTATCTTAGTAGATTTACATTACAAATAACTGTCAGACTTTCCAAATGTCTATTTGTAAAAAAAAAAAAATTTTAAGAGCATTTGGTATTTTCCTTCCATTTCATAACTGTCACTTTGGTGTGGGTTTATCCCAGAAGTCTGCAACCTGTGGCTCCAGAGCATCATGTGGCTCACTGTTGAATTCACAATTGCTCTTGATAATTATGATCACAACTGACACATAAACAAGTGATGTGAACGCAATAGGATGGCTAGTTTGTAAAGTTCTCAGTTTTAAAGACATTGTTCCTCAGAATTTCTGAGTCATACGACAGACGTAAGGATTTTCTTCCCTCTTGGCTCATTTAATCGACTGGAAGTTAAGCAACTTACTTGGGTGGTACCAGATTTTATTCATTTTCCAAAATAGGAAATTTACTCACCTGGCATCTTTTGTTAATCTAATTTTAAACATTTTAGGCTTTGTACTACGATCACAACAAATAAAAAAAAAGTAATACATCCATACTAAGCTAGAGACATTTTTCATATAGGGCATGTTGTAAAGCTCGACAAGTTATCTTTTTTCACAGGCCCAGTAGGGTTTATGGGTCTTGACAACTTTGGTTCAGAGGGAGTAGGGCAGAAATGGCTCAATAGATCCTGGCCCCACATTGAACACCCAATCCCAATAACATACAACTGTCATAGTTTGAGTTCCTGCCTTAGTTTAGTTTCTGTTTTTGGGTTCTTGTTTTCTATTTTAGCTTGTGTCCTGTTTCAGTCTTGGTTCCATCTTAGGTTGGGTCTTGTCATTTATTTTGTGTTCTAGATTGGTTCTTGAACTGTTTTAGTTTAACCTGTTTTCACATGCCAGTTATTCAGTCAGTTCAGTTCCACTTCCAGCCACTTCCCTGATCAGCTCCACTTAGTCTGGTAAGTAGTCTCAATCTGTTCACCTGCTCACTCCCCTACTTATGGCTGCCTCTGTCCCTTGCACTCTGCCCGATCATTGTGTTTTTTCCTGCCTGGGGTAAGTCTGATCCTGCCAGTTTTCTGTTTTGCCTGTCTGCCTGTAACCCAACCTGATTCTGTTAGTTTTTGCCTGGATTATTTGACCTGGGGTCCGTTCTTCGTACGTTGCTTAAAACATCCAAGATCAAATGAGACATCCGAGATGACTTCATCCGGCTAATCATGATCCGTCTAATTGGGTTCTTCGAACACACCTGTTGTTTATGATTAGTATCACTGGATTGAGTTATCTGAGAAACCTGCGCGTTCATGCATTTGTTTAAAAGGGGAAATGTATCGATAGTAGAAACAATGATCAGCAACGCTGCTATTGGCTGTTCATCATGGCCAAAGAACGCCCACAGTCTTTCTCCCAATCAGAACACGAGCTTTTAATGGAAGGTTATGCCGAATTTGAGTCATTAATTAAAACGACAGGGAACACCTCAAAGTCTGCTAAAGCCAGGAGAGAGGGCTGGCAAAAAGCAGCAGACAAATTAAATGCGTAAATACTGTCCATGTTAGATGTTTCTATCACTTTCTACAGTATGTATTTTTGCATTTTAATAATTTCATATTTACTTTGTTCTTTTATGTCAGAGCCTCCACGGGAGCCACTAGAACATGGGGAAAAAAGTAATGTACAAGAATATTCTACAAAATGGTAGCCTTTAATTATTATACTGTATTTTAAAAAGCAACTTCTTCCTCTTTTTTAAAAGCCACTGTTAAATGATGTATTTGTCTGTTTATAACAGCCTATAAGAAGGCTGAAAAAAACGGGTTCTTTTTACTTTTCTTGCATGAGGCATGTTTCACCCTTTTTTCCCCAATATGACACAGGGTGCCATCCGTTCGTTATATAAACGGCATCTTCAACAACAAAAAAATTATTTTGTCTGGAAAAAAACACAAATTAAGAGGAGAAATTGAACTCCACAACTTGAAAAAGAGAAGAATTGCACTAGAGATCGAGTTGCTTCAAAAGGACCTTCAGAGTAAGTTCTAATACACCATTTGACAGTAGTATTGCTGACTTTACATAACTCTCTTATTGCAGGCAAAAGATAACTTGCTGGCTTTTCTTTATAAAAAATTATTTAAATAAAATGACAGGAACTAAGCATTATTTGTTTTGTCTTTTATTAAACATTAAAAAATGGTGTTCCACAATTCTGTCCCGTCCTCTGCCACTAGGTGGTCCAAGTGCACTGGCTGGATATCCCTATCTCCTCCGCTTATAAAGCTGCGATCTAATCCTGTTTACATGAAATAAGCCTGCTCGCGAGCAGGTTTAAGTTTGCGCACATGTTGCTATGACAGCAAGTCCGGAATGAGTTTCGAAGAACCAAACGATCCAAGATCATACCAAATCGTCAACAATCAAATCCAGCTAACTGAGTTAGTGACGTACGAAGAACGGACCCCTGGTCTGCTCTTTTTGTTATTAGACCAGCCTGACTCCTGACCAGTTTATTTTAGGTTGTTGGCTGTGGACTGTTTGAGTTTTTTGCTCTGTTAATAAATCACCTTTTTATTTCAACCTTTGCTTGTCTGGCTGAATTCAGGGTCCTCTGTTTCTGATTCATGACAACAACAAAGTTTGTGGAATGAACAATGAAGTTTGTGCAATGTGGCAAAATGTACAGAAGCTCAGGCAGTATGAATACTTTCAGGCTCTGTTTAGGGTCACTGTTTTGTAGTGACACAAGTACATGATTCCTGCATTCTGAATAATAAGAACAAGGACAAAGCAAGTTGTTTAGTGCAACAGTATGGCTTATTTATGGGCATTCACAAGTAATATCTACAGATAAGAGTTTAGGGATCATCTATAATAATTTATCAAGAACACTTCAATATAAACCATGTGCTTTAGCACCTCAGTTTTGAGTCAAAACGTGATACCATGTGGTTACCTTCAGAAGCACCAGATGGACTTTCATTCACACAAAAACACACAAACACACTTAAAAATCCAATGCTCTCTGCCATGTGTCATCCAGTATTAGACCAAACGTAGGAGGACACGGGCTCCACATGTGCCATGTAATCCTGAAGCGGCACAGAGCTGGTGGAACAGCTGCATCAACCAGCTTTACACACTGATAAAAAAGGCTCGCCACGAGGAATCTGCACATAAACCCCGCCTGTCGGCATGAGGAAGTGCCTGGCGGCTGCCGAGGTAGGAAAAGTGGGGCTTCTGAGCAGAGCAGGGGGATGCGAGTGGAGATGGGGGGCAGCAACTGAGATACTGAGAGGGAGAGCAGGGAGGCAGTGGAAAGATGGAGGAGCGGTGAGGAGAACTACTCTTCTTGCTTATTGCAAGACAACACAGATCTAGCTGACCTGGCTTTAGTCGACTTCCATTTTGGAGAGTGCTCCATCAATCCATTCCCCCATCTATGTTTCACAACTTAAATTTTTCATTACTATCCACCTTGTTACTTACACTTTGTCCTTTTCTCTTTGCTTTAATGCTGTTTTCCTGCTTCTAAACTGGCTTCCTTTGCTCTCCCTCTTTGCCTACTGGCTTCTCTTCTCTTGACCTGTTTTACTCTCTTCTTTCAGCACATTTCTGCAACACTGCAACCAAGCTCTTGCATCCCCCCCCCCCCTCTGTTCTGTACATGTGGTCATAAACCCACTGCTTACAGTTGAAACCAGATATTCACGTGAGGTGCATAAAAAAGACACTTAATATTGCTTTTCTCACTGTGACATTAAATCAGATTGAATGTCCAGTTACATTTACCAAAACTACTTTGAAAATATATTTTTCACTTTGTTCCAATTCAGAAATTTACATACACTAAGAATAGGTTGCCTTTAAATTATTTGGCAAACCCTAGATATTGATGTCATATATTTATAGTAGAATCTTTAAGAAACCAATTAGAGACCAGCATTAAGTCACATGGATGCCAAAAGGGTGAGAATGTAAAAACACACTTATCTGTCAAGCATCCCACCCCATTTAGAAATATGACTTACACAAAAAAGATTACCTCAGAAAAACCCAAAATGGAATGGGAATGCTAACGAAAATCAAAAGTCAGACCTAATTGAGAGAACAGATGTGATTACTTTTTATTTTGTAATTAATGTTCACTATGTCTGCACTATTTTCCTACGCCTGAGCGTCCCCTATTGACAAGCCACCACTGGTAAGAAGCCTGTGAAGAAATTCTCAAAATATTTTACCCAAGTCAAACAGTTTAAAAGGCAGCACTGCCTAATGCTAAATTTTGTTCACATCTGATTATACCAAAAATCATTTTGACATTTGGCAAACATAAGTAATTTTGGTCATCCTAACTGATATAAAATATGAAGCATTTAGTCTGGTTTGGCCAGAGAGAAGAAAAATGTATGTCGTTTGAGCTGTAACTGGTTATGTGATGTGATCATTTTTCCTACCTGCTCTCTTTTTTGGAATTGTTTCATACTCAGCTGTAGATCATGTTGTGCAACATTTTTTTCTCATTCCAGTGTTTTCTCTTTCTGTGGTCAGACACTAAGTTATCACTCTCATTATCCTGTCTTTCTTATCATCTAAAACGTTTGCTTTATAGCAGTTTGAAGTGATTTAAGGTGCCACTTAAACTGTGACACTGAAGCTGCTTTAGGATGTGAGGCAAGACTATATAACTCTGGTTAAACAGTGACCCCTCTGGTCAGGTATAGTAACTGCATATTACTAAAGACCATTTTTGTTTTTTTGTTAGTTTTTTTTCAAACAAAAAAGTCAGTCGATTAGCCTAAAAAGTTGCAGACACATAATATACTTTTTCAACAAAAAGCCAGAGAGTTTAAAATGGAGTAAATGTGTCACATTGCATAACCTCTTATCAGAAGAGAAATTTCATATAAAATAAATAGACATCTTAGATCTTAAAGGGCTTTAAAAATAAGGAATCTAATCTTGGTCTATTTCAAGTCTGGGAAAATACGGGAAAACAAAACAAAAGCAAGGAAAAAACATTTATGACTCTAGACTTTATTCTGTCTCACCATCTGGAACATAAAAATGTGTTGACCCAATTCCAAATTTTTACAGAGATTGCCTGAGAGGTATATCTGCAACTTGGATATAGTTATAGTTATAATTATAATCAGATTGTTCATTTATTTGCCATTCAGATCCTGAATTTGACATTTTACGTATAGGTAATCACAAGTGCACTTGCATGTCTTCATGTCTTCATATATTTTGTTTGCTGTAAGTAGAGTTGATATGTTATGTATACATGAATATCTCTACAATAATTGTCCTAGAAATCTCAAAATCTGAGCGTGGAAATATGTGATTTTTTCAAATGTCTGACATAACTTCATGTCTCCAACAGCCCTTGGTATACTGAGAGACCAACTTAATTAACAGACGACAGTGTTTTCAACCAGTGATGTAGGCAAATTCAGTTTCCATTTTGACCATTTGGAAACTGAAAAATCAGAACCTTTTGAGGTCAGTGAAAGCACCATACCTAAGTGTAACCAGATTCACTGATAACAGCAATTGTTTTTACAAAGGGGAGAAGACCCAAAATTCCTTAAAAAGAAAGTCAGATGAAGCTCAAAGAGTATCTAAAAACCATTTAAAATGAAACTATTTTCCAGACAGCTTGTCTTCTTTCTTACTCCTCTAAAGCATTTGCAAAATAATCGCAATTTTAAAAAATGCAATTTCCAAATTGCAGAGGTCTGCAATCTTTGGCTGTGTAACAATTCATGTATAAGACACGTCCTTTAGGTGTCGGCAATATGTTTAAAGTAGGTTTGCCTCCACATGGAAGGGTAGAGAGTTGCAGCAGATAGATAATCTAATTTTATTATTTGTCTTAGAGTTTATATAATCATACTTTTTACCAGAAACTTTCAGGAATCTCCCCATAGCATTAAGTACCAGTCAAACTGTTTAATACATAGACTTGTTTGTTGGTTGCACTTTATGTTCAACAAGGATTGATGTCCAACTCAACAAGTTATTCTCTTGAATAATAATTTTCTGATTAATAAAAACAGTTAAATGTATTGTATTAAATAGTCCTTGTTTACAAACATCTTTATCTAGAGGCCATTTTTGTTGCTTGTGGTTAATGGAGAGGAAAGTCAAAATTACATCGCAATCGCAATTATGGTTGAAATATATTGCAATTTAGATTTTTGGCAAAATTGTACAGCCCCAGTAGTTATGCAACATATCGATACTAGTATCATATTAACATTTTACTGCAAATTAATAAAGTAATAGTAGCTAATGTCGGCTGTAAGGACCAAGGCCTCTTCCTGAATGTTGAGACAATTGCTTTCACAAACATGCTGTGGGGCAGAATACCCAAACAGATCCAGGGTAGGAAACTGAGGACACCAGTGATATCCACAGCTGCTATTTCACTTCAATTCAATTAAAAAAATCCTTCATCTAAGTTTGGAAACTAACCTGGTGCATCATTAAAAAAATGACATTAAAAATCCACCTCCCGGACTGGAGTGTGAAGGATCTTTTGATGTATGTTGCGTCCATGCCTCCGACCACTAGGTGGAGTTTGGTGCTTTGTTCTGTTCTTGTCCTGCTGAGGTCTCAGAGCAGAAGGAGAACTAATAGACAGGACTACGGATACGTCAGTCATGATCATCACACCAAGGATCAGGATTTATTGAGTTTTATTCCTAGAACACAGTGGCATGGGACACTTAATTTGCAGGTAGTGACATGCTCTCTTACAGCTCCTCCCAACACGATGGTCAGGCAGCTTTTAGCGAGCTGCTGCAGCTACGTCACACAAACATGCTTTGTGTCACACTAATTAATGTCCCACCAACTACAACACTTCAGAACCAATGATAAAAACTGTTTAAAATGGAAATAACCCTGCCGGAACACACGATTAATATCAAGTATTTGCAAATACCAGAAATATGTTTTGAGAAAGTTCATTCAAACAAATTATTAATGAAAATGAAATCGACTCAGTGATAACATATGGCATTGATTGTGAAGAATTAACAGTATTTCCTCACAACCCTGTCCTATCTGATCATTTTTTAATAACATTTGAGTTTAATCTAACGGAGTTCTCCACCCCCAAAAGAGGGTTCCATTATAGTAGATCTTTATCGGATAATGCTGTATCAAAACTTAAAGAGTCTGTCCCCTTTTTAATATCCTCCGTATTGCAGAAATGCCCTGTAGATGGCAGCAATGTTGTTTCTTCCAATTCACAAATAGATGTCTTTGTAAACGGTATGACTTTGTCATTGCGTTCTGCATTAGACAATGTAGCTCCCTTGAAAAAGAAGGTGATTATTCACAGGAAGCTGGCTCCTTGGTTTAATTCAGAGCTGCATTCCTTGAAGCACAATGTTAGGAAATTGGAGAGAAAATGGCGCTCTACACACCAAGAGGAATCCTACCTAATCTGGAGGGACAGTCTATTGTTGTATAACAAGACCATTCGCAGAGTTAGAGCAGCATATTTTTCATCATTAATTGAGGAGAATAAGAATAATCCTAGATTTCTCTTCAATACAGTTGCCAAACTTACCCAGAGCCACAGCTCTGTTGATCCAGCCATCCCCTTAGCTCTTAGCAGTAATGATTTTATGGGATTCTTCATAAATAAAATTGATTCCATTAAAAATAAAATAATTGGCATCCTCCCAAACATGATTACCTCGTCCTCAGTAAGTGAGGCAGCATTGGAGGAATCCTTAGAACCTGCGCAGTGTCTGAACTGTTTAAAGGCAGTAGAGCTTTCTGAGCTGTCTAAAATTTTAGCTTCATCTAAACCTTCTACCTGTATGTTAGACCCAATCCCAACCAAGTTGTTTAAGGAGGTATTCCCTCTGATCAGTGGTCCTATTTTAGACATGATTAATCTATCCTTAGTAAATGGATATGTACCACAGGCTTTTAAAGTAGCTGTTATTAAACCTTTACTTAAGAAACCTTCTCTTGATCAAGATGAGCTAGTAAACTACAGACCTATATCTAATCTTCTTTTCTTATCTAAAATTCTTGAGAAAGTAGTTGCTAATCAACTTTGTGAACATTTACAAAGTAATGACCTACTTGAGGAGTTTCAGTCAGGATTTAGAGCTCATCATAGCACTGAAACAGCTCTGGTGAAGGTCACCAATGATATTCTCATGGCCTCAGATAATGGACTTGTGTCTATACTTGTCCTGTTAGATCTCAGTGCTGCATTTGACACAGTTGATCACAATATTCTCCTACAAAGACTTGAGCATACTGTAGGGATTAAGGGAAAAGCATTAGGCTGGTTTAAATCTTATCTGTCGGACAGATTCCAGTTTGTTCATGTTAATAATAAATCTTCTTCAAACTCTAGGGTCACCTGTGGAGTACCACAGGGTTCAGTCCTTGGACCAATTCTATTTACTATATATATGCTTCCGGTTGGCAAAATTATCAGACAGCATGGGATTAATTTCCACTGTTATGCTGATGACACTCAGCTATATTTATCCATAAATCCTGATGAATCCAATCAGTTACTTCGACTGCAGTCATGTCTTGATGACATCAAAAGCTGGATGACTTTAAATTTCCTGCATCTAAATTCTGACAAGACCGAAGTTGTAATCTTTGGGCCAGAGTCCTCAAAAAATAAACTTCTTAATCAATCACTTAATCTGGATGGCATTAACTTGGCCTCTGGTAATAAAGTTAAAAACCTTGGTGTTGTTTTCGACCAAGACATGTCATTTAAATCCCATATTAAACAGGTTTCCAGAGTTTCCTTTTTTCACCTCCGGAATATCGCCAAAATTAGAAACATTCTGTCCAGGGGTGATGCTGAAAAACTAGTCCATGCATTTGTTACTTCAAGGCTGGACTATTGTAATTCTTTACTATCAGGAAGTCCACAAAATGCAGTTCGAAGTCTTCAGCTGATCCAAAATGCTGCGGCAAGAGTCCTGATGAAAATCAACAAGAGGGATCATATTTCTCCAATTTTAGCTTCCCTTCATTGGCTTCCTGTTAAATCAAGAATAGAATTTAAAATTCTTCTTCTAACGTATAAAGCCCTTAATAACCAAGCTCCATCATATATCAGAGCTCTGATTACCCCGTATGTTCCTAACAGAGCACTTCGCTCTCAGACTGCAGGTCTGCTGGTGGTTCCTAGAGTCTCTAAAAGTAGAATGGGAGGCAGATCCTTTAGCTATCAGGCTCCTCTCCTGTGGAACCAACTCCCAGTTTTGGTCCGTGAGGCAGACACCCTATCTATTTTTAAGACTAATCTTAAAACTTTCCTTTTTGACAAAGCTTATAGTTAGAGTGGCTCATGTTACCCTGAGCTATCTCTATAGTTGTGCTGTGATAGGCCTAGGCTGCTGGAGGACATCAGGGTCTAATTTTCTCACTCTACTGATTTCTACTGTTCTTCATTCTACGGTTCTCCAGTTTTGCATTGTATTACATTGAAATGACTGTCGTCATTTCAGCTTTTAACTTTTTGCTCTCTCTCTTTTTCTTCATAGTAGGTACACCTGGTCTGGCATTCTGTTAACTTTGACATCATCCAGAGAAGACGGCTCACCCGTTACTACCATCTAATGTAGAACAGATTACTAGATCAATGTGTGCTTCTGTGCTTTTTGTCTCTCTTGTTGTGTCTCTGCTCTGTCTTCTGTAACCCCAGTCGGTCGAGGCAGATGACCGTTCATACTGAGCCCGGTTCTGCCGGAGGTTTTTTTTTCCCGTTAATGGGTGGTTTTTCTTCCCACTGTCGCTTCATGCTTGCTCAGTATGAGGGATTGCAGCAAAGCCATGTACAATGCAGACGACTCTCCCTGTGGCTCTACGGTTCCCCAGGAGTGAATGCTGCTTGTCGGGACTTTGATGCAATCAACTGGTTTCCTTATATAGGACATTTTGACCAATCTGTATAATCTGACCCAATCTGTATAATATGATTGAACTTGATTTTGTAAAGTGCCTTGAGATGACATGTTTCATGATTTGGCGCTATATAAATAAAACTGAATTGAATTGAATTGAATAACCTCATAAGCGGTCGTAAAAACCGAGCTCTCCGTGTGCCTGTCAGGGCAGGACTCATATCCGCGCAAGTAATGCTGCCTATTTAAGTTCACAGTGAAAAAATAATCTTTAAAAAAAAAATCGATCTTTGGTTATATTAATCGATTTTTAGGAATTAATATGAGAATCGATTCATAATTGGAAATCTTTCTTTTTAACGCAGCCCTAGTTAGCTGTAATATAATAAATAATCGCAAGTGGAAATAAATCCAGGCGTGTGTACTTGAATGACCGAACAAAAGAAAAATAAATATTCAGTAGCTGACTTTTAATTAGAATGTCTATGGCAGCCACATTTATCATGCTCAGGGATCATAACCTATGAGAAAGCAATATGTTCTGGTGTCCAAAAATGGTTGTGCTATCGGGAATGCTTGTGTTTTATTAGTGCGCGTGTGTGTTAGGTGGCGGTATTGTGAGTATTGAGCCAAACCAATTTCTAATGTGGTGCATGATATAGAGCATGTAGGCCTTGACCTCAAAGCCACACTTGACAACTGACCCAACATATTTGACTAGCAATGCAAATTCCTGCACACGAATGGCCAATGAAACTCTAAAACTGCCCCGTGTGTGAATTTCCTTCCTACAGCATGTTAGCCTTTAGAACCCTGCACATGCAATATTTCCTTTGACAGAACATTGAAGCTTAAACTTCAGCAGAACGCTGAATGCGAGCAGAGAAAGATGCCCAGGGGACCAACTCGCCAGCAGAAGGAATCATGAAAGAAGCTTGGGGTTTTGACGGTGCAGACAAGGAAGCCAGCCAAATATAGGTCAGCTCAGTAGACCGTGTCCAAGCTCTCATCTCACAACTGACCACTACAAAGCAGCTTTTCCCAGTAACTGCCATCAGAACTAGGCTATAGAGGCCCACAGTCTAGCTAAAGACAAGACTTTGAATATGGATTAGGCCTAAAGGCTTTATTTTACTCATGTATAATCTTGTGTTTTTGGAGTATATATTCCAGTGGTGTTTAGGCCCACATTTTGAAAGCAGTAATCTCTGATGTTGCCGTTGTAGTGTCTATGCAGCTAGCCATGATATGACTGGCATGTCTGACATCAGAAATATTGAGCTTAAACTTTTGACCCCTTTAAGCTTGTCTGTCAGGTTTGAGACAGACATTGTGTGGTAAAGACAGGATTCCTCTCAGAGGAGCAGCAGACCAGAGGTATCATTTTAAGTAATTTTATTCTATGTTAGCACTGTCCTTATTTCTTTGGTTCTTTATAACCTGCATAACTTTCCCTGCTTCTTCATCTGTAGATTTTTCTTGCATAAAGACTACTAAACTATTCTTCTGTGAGTGTTAAATGTGTCACTGTTTGACAGACAGTCCCATGTTGCCTAATTAAAACTCTCTGCAGTGTTTTGTCTGTACCAGTCATCTGTCCTTTTGTCTAGGCTGTGTGCCCATGAGTCTGCTTTCAAAATGGTCTTTATCAATGTAATTAGAGTTTTCTGTGCCATGGTGTGTTTCTATTAAACCTCACTGTATACAGAGGAAGATGTGTGTTCAGTGTTTGTCACCTGAATGTACTGTGATCTGTACATGTTTTTTATTTCAACCTTAAGCAGCCAAGCTGATTAGTTTTAACTAAAGTAAACAAATAGAGTAATGAATCGATGATCTGTGGCTTGCATTTACAGCTTTTAAGTACCGATGGGGCCTTTTACCAGGTTTCCAGTGAACTGTGTTCCTGCACATTTTTATGTCAAAAATACATGCTGTTCCACACTAATTTACAGAGTCCTCAGCTTTTTAAAATGAAAAATATGAACGCAAAATATCAGTATAGATTAACGGCTGATACCTTTAAAGAGGCCAGACCCTAAATATGAACCACAAACCATAATTATATGGATGGTTGGGAAGGGGGACGGATGTATGGACTGATGGACAGATGGATGGACTGATAAATGGAGGGAAGGAGGGAGGGAGGGGTGCTGGGATGGATGGCTGGATCATATACCGACTTCAGGCTGCTAAATCCGGAGTGAAGCAGCTTTTAAGTATGCTTTTGTTTCTGTTAATCTGACAAACTCAGGTCAAGCCTAATGATGTTACCTTAACACTTTTAAGATTATACGAGTTCATAATTAGGAGTTGTTTTTACATGTAGTGTGCATTCAAATTGCTACAATCTAGAAATAAAAGGGCACAGAAATGCTGAGAATTTGAATGATCTTGGGGATTTGCTATAAGGGGATTTGCTTGCCTGCTTGGAGTAGCCTCTCACTCAAGAACTATCTAAGCCTGGGGTGTCCAAACTTTTTGGCACGTGGGCCGAAATTGTCAAGTCAAAAAATGGATAAGAACGATTTTTTTTTTACCTACTGTACAAAATCTGATAATTTTAATGAAACAAATTAGTCAAATCTTCTGAAGGAAAGGAATTAAAAGTTAAAAAACGGGTTTTGCTCATTTGCTTTATTAAAAGAAGGTCACCCAGTTTGCAAATCATGTTAGACCCGATTGATAAAGACTGAATTCTTTTAGTCTAGCAATATGAGAACAGGAACCCTAACCCTACTTCTTTGAAAACACTTGCCGCATTTAGCAAATTTTAATTAATGATTTGAAAAAACAGCTTTTAATGGACAAGAACTTTGCATTTGAGTTAAAGTCCTCAGACAGATGTGGTCGTATTTACTATGAAATTAAATAGAATGCAAAAAGTGGGGTTATTAAAAGATGAATACATTGTGTTGCACCCAACATTCTCAGTTGTAAGAAGACATGTCTAAATCTGATGTCTTTTTTTATTTTGCTAGATAAGTTTTGCGCTACCCTAGGGTCAGGCTCAGCAGCAAAATGAAAATATATTACGTCTGCACAAATCTGGGACTGCATTTTGTACCATGGGAGGAGGCACACGGGGGAGAAAACAGTGGTATGTGAGGAGATTTTAATACTGCAATAATGAGTTTGGGATTTGTTATATTGAAGCTTGATATTCCTTCAATAGATAGAAAAGTCAACACCTGCAGGTAATTTAATTATTTTGCAACATATCTTTATTTTGTTATGGGTCATAACGAGCTCTGAGATCTATTTACAAAGGCAGACAGGAAAGGTCCTAAAATACACACCACAGGGATGATTGGTAGCACTGCTTCTGGCCACAGCCATGTGGTAATGTTGCTTATCTTGGTATACATAGTCAACGTTGAAAACAAAAGTAGAAATACCTCCATTCGGTTCTAATAGGATACTAATATCTGTTTGGATACACATTCAGCGTTCTACAGTGGGCATATGTACACAAAGAAAAACTTTTTCACAACGGGTTGTTCCTGGCAGACAATGGCAGATGGCTTTATAAGCATCATACGGGATTAATCACCAGTCCGCTAAAGCTTTTTGTGGTAAAGGTCCAAATGCTAATGGACATTTATATCAAGTGGGCGCACTCACAGCAACTACTGCAACACTGTGATACTGTGTGCAGGACACAGCTTATCACTTAGGCAGAGCAGCTCTGATAACACGCCATTAAGAGGTCACTGGTTACAATAAAAGCCTGTTATTTAATTAAAAAATATATTAATAAAAGTATGAGAGCAGAATGCCAATTATGTGACAAACTACTACAGAAACCCGTTCTGCTTTTTATTTTATTTTATTTTTGCTGCTCTCTGAATGTGGCTGCTAATTGCTGATTGTGGTACTGTTTTCTTTTGCCCAAAAGCAGATGTTAGCAACAGATGTGTAGAAATGACAGAAGCTTGATGATGTTCTTAAAGGTTTCTCAAACCTTCAGGCTCAATACTCTAATGATGGTGCTAATTTGGCTGTTAGGCTTGGTGACAAGACGGTGTTATTAGCAGAAACTGACACAGAATTTTTCACAACCAGACTACATATCTGGGTAAAAAGTAGAAAATATGAAAGAAATAAAGTGTAACATTAGACAATATAATACAGTATTCATTAACAATAGCATACTGAGGTTAAAGAAAATGTGCAACTGAGTCAAGTGATTTAGAAAATGTAGAAAACATATATGTGTATTTATGCATAAACAAACAACAGCAGACTATTTCCAAGAAGTGAAAAAAGTGTAAAATAACAGCATGGATGTAAACACAATTTGAGTTTATTGGGAGGAGTGATGGTTATGAAGTTTGCTGGGGTGTTGGATCTCCTTTGTGCACCTAGGATGCAGCAGTCTGTTGTTAAAGGAGCTCTCCAGTTCTCTCCAAAACTCCTTTTGCGAACCCAACTGCATCTCTAGTAGCCAAACTGCTTGGCTACTACAGATGGCCAATTATCATATTGCCTATAATAATCACCAAAAAACAATTGTAGCAAAAAACATTATGAGTTATCTTGTCAGGAATTAGTTCCGATGTTTGTAAACTCCAAAAACGGACACTATGGTTAGTATTTGTTATTTCTGCTGTTTAAAATATTAAAAATAAAAAAGTTCCAGTGTTCCGCAGGAGCATCAATCATTATCAGTATATGTGAAAACATGACTAAATGCACATATTGTGTGCTATTTAATGGTGCAGTATCACTATGTAACTGAGGTATTGAAGTAGCTGATCGGTCATGGGTAAGTTTTATATTATTATTTAAAATTCCTTATAAGGCTTTCAAAGTGGTTCCAGTTCTAGAGATGTTATCCGAGTCAGGTTTCTATGAAAGAACCACTGTGGTCTCCCACAACCCAAGTACCAACTTGGTAACATGGCCAGCCAGATTGATAATGTGTAGCACTCTAGTTCTGCACATTATCAGTCTGGTACTGCTCCATTTGAATACATTTGGGGAAAGGAGGGAATTTCAGTAGAACTCTCTGAGCTGATTGGGCGAAAGGACATCTAGTGCCCGCCTACCTTTGGTTTTAGCCAAATGTCCGCATATACAATGTTAGCACACCTTTGGTTTTAGCAGCACGCAACATGAGAAACCACAAGAAGGTAAGCTAGTCAAGGCACGTTTTGCTGTTATACTATCAAAGAAGAAAACATGGATTCTTACAAAACAGATGTGATAGCAGCAGCTGCGCGTCTGTCCTTCTGCGCTGCCATGTTTGTGTTGGTTCGGCAGTGGTACTCAATGATACTCAACCACGCGTGCTTTCATCGCACTGGTATGTCCCGCCTTAAACCTCAATACTGCAACGGGATTGGTCCGTACCGTTTTTGGTTCGGACACAAATGGCTGAAGCCAGAGCGGAACAAGATGGATCCTCGTTTGTGAATACACAAATACTGCAAGAATTCAGCTCGCAGGGAAGGTTACCAACTTGCATTAAAATATGTTAAAATCTAAATTCATCTCATTGATACCTGTTTGCTATTAAGGGGGTAACGGCATGCTGGGTCGCAAAACTTATGATATTAAAATGACACAGTGAAGCTCTATCCAGTTTCTGTCACTACAATTGTGTGAATATATCCAATGAACTAGGTCTGAGCTATTTTTCTGAGCCCTGGATGTGAAGGTGAGTGCTTAACACTGGACATCTTAATATAGCTCTGTGTTGGAAACTTTTATTTTGAAGTATAACACCAAGTAGCTTTTGGGTTATTACCTTGATGTCTTGATGGAGTTAGCTAATTACAACTATATTATGGCCGGCCGATAACACTTTGTTGCATTAGCACTAAAGAAGCTCTTAGTATTTGTTAATTGGGTTTCTGACACCATTTTGTTAAAGAAAAAGAAACTGTAACTGAGAGAGAGAAAAGATGAAAAAAATAGCCAAACTGGCTAATCGTTAGCTGCTAACAACAAAGAAGCTGGACTTTGTAGCTTCTAACGGGCACAACATTTAAAGTTATAGCTGGTAATGCTGTTCACAAACAGTTTTTGTTATACTGGGTGAAATGTTCCTTCCATCTTGACAGTAGTCAATACATTATGTAAGCAGGAAAAGGAGGTTAAAAATTTAGATCACTGTGAGAGCTGCAGGCCCTTAAAAACTCTGACCAGTCCTGTCATTCGGACCGATGATGGCAGTGATTGGTCAGAGTTTTTACGGGTCTGCCCACACCCTCTGTCCCTCAAGTTCCAGGGGTATCGCTTTATCTACTGGTTGTCCCACATGCCAATCATTCTGACGCGCTCACATAATGCCAGTGTGCGTCTACGTTCCTTGTTAGTGTCTGCTTGCTGGCTGCGCATGGGCACTTCTAATGTTTATGTAACTGGTTAGCTTTGGTGTTAGCCTTTCATTGTAGCTCCACTGCTCTCACTGTATACTTTGAACATGGCTGAGAGTCGCAAGAAGCAAAGTGTCTTACAAGTTTATGAGAAGAAGAGGAAGGCCTCAGTAGAAAGAAATAAGACCAGAGTGGATTTGGGTGACTTTTTTTTTTTTCACGTGATCCCCATCAACAGAGTTTGCATAAATATAGGATATCTATTAATAGGAAAATCATCTAAAGGTTACAATGTTTTTAGATATTTTAAGCATTTTACAGGAAACATAACACAGATAACAATGAACCTTTGATCTAATACCTCTCAGATTTCTTGCCATTTCTAAAAATGCATGCTTTATGTGTCTGCTCAGATCATATTGCTGGCCTGTACCACTTCAAATAAAGTCTCACTGTTTTCTCTTTGTTCGCTCTGCACAGGCATACACAATCCTCCAATGTTGGCATTTAATTATCTAGGTTATCTAGAGATGTGCTCCTGAAGCTGGTGTCTTTTAAACTAATATCCACACCCTCTTCCTCATTGTGAGTAGCCTGCTCCATCCCTTAAGTAGAAAGAAGAATGCAGTAGGAAACCCTGTCTGCACTGTACCACAAGCAAAGTGTGAGGCACTAGAATTTCTAGAAGATGGTCTAGTCAACTGAGACAAAACTGTAACTTGTGACTTATATTCAAATCATTTGACCTGACAAATGGCTTCAGATGGGGACAGAGGTTTACAGTAGGACAAGGACAATATACAGTGAGAGCAGAAATGGAATGGTTTCCATCAAAGCATATTCCCTGGTCAGAAAGGCCTAGTCAAAGTTTGGACATTTGAAGTGGAATCCTCAGCCATGTCATTGATGGCTAATGATCTTGAAATGCATTTTAAAATAAATACTAACAGCTTTTATTTTTACCTGAAAGTCGAAAAAGTGCTTGCTGTCCATTGCAGTATCACTCTTCATTGCCTTTCAATTTCTCTTCCATTAACACTTACAAAGGTTGGACTTTTATGTCCTTCCATTTTAAAAGCTCTTTCGCAAACAATGACAACTTGTGGGTAAAAACAACAACAAAATGTACAATAGCAAGGACGCAAAGTGAACCTAAATAAAGTCAATTTTCAAAGTAATAGAGATTAAAAACAAAGAAGCTGAGTTAGCCTGCATAAACAATGTCAGCATTGTGTTATCTGGCACCAAGATGTTGGCAGCAGATCTGTTAAGTCCTGGTAGCTGTGAGTTGGCCTTCCATGGATCGGACTTATCTGTCTGGAACATTCCACGGATACCTAATTGGATTGAGACCGAAGGAATCTAAAGGCCAACCAAGCACCAATTGTAGCCTGGAAACACTTGTTTTTCCTAAAAGTGTCGTTAACAGTGTAGTGTTAAAGGTTGTGTAAAAATGTCAGTAGTGCAGTGGAGCTTATTAGTATAAAAATTATGTCATCACAGCAATAAAAAAAATAGTATATTGCATGTTGATAGGTCCTGGAGTTATATTTATAATTTGCACGCGGGTGGTTATTTTATCAGATAGCTCTGTCAGAAAACCGCTGGACTGCAAAGAATGTGTGACTTCAACTGACTGCCCTTATTTTGTACACCAGTCTCAGCTGAAACAGGTCTACATTTAGACTAATAAACATTTCACATGTCAAAAAACGTTCACTTTGGAACCAGATGTCTGCCAAAGTTGGCCTAGACATCTAGCATTTAAACTTTGCACAGATGGGGAAAAATGCTCAATGGGCGTTTTTCATGACAGTGGGTACATGGTCTGCATTAGGTAGATGGCAGGTGCCAAAATAACTATGAAAGTTTTTTTAATAGTCCCAGGGTTTCCCTGCAGAAAATTGCCTGGACCAAAATATTGCCTCCTTCCGCTTGACTTCTCACTTGGGCTTTTAGCTGTGTGTAGTGTCAGCATGGGACCTTAGCTACAGCCAGTGGCCTTCCTTGGACCACGTTTAGTAGATACTGTCCATCACAGACCAGGAACACCTTAGAGAAGCTCCATGTTTGAAGGTGGACTGATTCAACCGCCTATCAATCACAAATCCGCCTTTCTCATATTTGCTTGGGTTCTTATCACTTATTAAACCTTACGGACAAAAAGTTCACACAGTAACAAGTATAAGATGGAGAGATGATCAGTGCTATTCACTCCTCAGTGTTTATGGTATTTTGCCTGTTGGTGTAAATAACTTGCTGTAGATCGCCTTAAAATTGGACTGGCAGCAGAAATCATAAAGGACTAGTGACAACAATTTTCTCTTACATAGATTTTGCTATATTTTCCTCTTTCAAAATATTCTTAAGGCCATAATTACAGACAACAGACAGGAAACTCCGTTTATACATCACAAATAATTTGTTTAGGATTAGGTTAGCAAACTACTTGGTCAGGCTGCAAAATAACATCTTAGGGGTTAGGAAGAAACAGCTTTTCATTCCACAAGGACGTTTGGTTATGATCCATTGGTGAAAATTTAATCCGTGAAACACTTCTACCTAATCCTGTCAGAGAATCCTCCAAGGTACAGAAGAGGGCTTTAAATAAATATCCTGTGCTGTAAGATGTCAAGTGATCGTACCCGGGTGCCTGTATGTTTAAGATAGACAGAGAGGAGGGAGCGGACAAAAAGAAAACAAAGCGCGTTTGTCTTCTGTTGAGTCCAGAAAATTACAGATGTACAGTGGGCCAAAAAGTAAAAAGGTGAATGGGAAAAGTTACACTGTAAATATGTTTTTTGTTTTTCCAAATGGGAGCTATGGCTACTCTGTGATTTGTACAAACTTAAAAGAATTTCAGATGTGATTCACTGTCTGCCATCTCTTCAAAAGTTCTTCAAACTGTATAAAGTATATAACAGATCATTTTTACAGATTTAAGACTTACATTTTAATAAGGTTGTACCGCATCCAGTACAAACAACCTTATTAGCATAACAGCACACACATAGGTGGCACTATTCATTAGGCTAGCCACTATCACCAGCTTTAAACTAACTTATATGTCCTAATCTTTGTTTTGACTCTGTTGCATTGGAAAACTACTCTGGGAATCTGGAAAGTGCTTTGTTGGTTGCCTTAGTGACATATCAAACTGCAAACAGTATGTTTGCCTTGAATTGGTTGGGTTTAGGCAAAAACCAGCTATTCATCCATCAACTGCCTATAATCACTTATCCTTGCAGGTAACAGGGGGGCTAGTGCCTATCTCTAGATGTCATTTTGCAATATGAGGGGTAGACCCTGGACATGTCACCAGTACATCAAAGGGCGACATAGAGACACTCAGGACAAACAGCCATGCGCACACTCACACCTAAGGGCAATTAGAGTAACTAATTAACCCAATAGTCATGTTTCTGAACTGTTGGAGGAAGCCAGAGTACCCAGTGAGAACCCACGCATGCACAGGGAGAACATGCAAACTCCATGCAAAAACACCCTGAGCTGGGATTCAAACCCAGGACCATCTTGTTGTGAGACACCAGTGTTACCAACCCAAAAATAAGACAAGCTAGTTGAAATTATAAATCCAAGGTGAAGTAAGTTAGTGACGGAGGGATCATGTTCAGGGCTAACATCTTCCGACACTGCACCGGCACCACATTGATAGACTCTTCTCAGGTACATCAGTTAATCTCGTAACCCAGAGTGAGTGAAACGTCATCAACCGATTATCCCCTGCATTAGCAAACAACAGGGAATATTCTTTCTGAGTGAGGACAGAATGTTTGCAGTTCATTCTGCATTGTAAAGTTGCACTAGTCTTGTTTTTCTATTACACAAATCCAGTTTCAAGCCCTTGCAGGGGTTTTTTCAAATAAAAATAGGGACAAAAAATGTCCCTTTTTATTTGTTTCCTCATTATCCAATGATGGAAATGAAACAGAGGTACAGTAAATCCCAACGCCTTTTCCCTGTCTTCTTACTGTTAGTTTGAATTTCTCTCCCTCTGCTTCACTTACACATACAGGAAGCCTGACCTTGTGTTAATACTCTCGAGGACTTTCCTTGGGAGTAAAGCAACACTGTGAAGGTTACTGCAGGCATTTTTAAGATGTCATTAAACCCTGCTCCATTCTACCTCTGTACACACAGCTGAAATTGATGCATAAAAACTGGCCTCATCACTGCATAACGCTGAAGGAAAAAAATAATAAGAAAAGCCAAACTGAAGCCATTTCGGTGAAAATCTCAAACTGGCAGTGTTGATCCATCAGGTAACTTGTTTGGTTGAATGTTGGTTGCTCTACAACACTGATGGCCCTATTGACCCCACAACACAAGCACACACATACACAGACTTCTTATCTGCCTTTAATATGAGTCAGCCGCACATTCTTTTTAAGCCCTTCTGTGACCTGAATGCCAGCAGCTCTCTTATGTTGCGGATCAGAGAGTATCTAAGAAGGAGACCTCAAAGAGTCTGTATTGGCAATGTTCTGTGTGATTGCCGGGTTCTGAACACTGGAGTTGTGCAAGGCTGTGTCCTGTCTCCATTACTGTTCTCCCTGTATACTATTGAGTTGTTATTTAACAACACAGATCTCTCTCTCGTGAAGTATGCTGATGTCACGGCTACATTTACCTTAATGTTTGCTAAATAGAGAGTTATGTCTGCTACTGAGCCTTGTTTACACCTGTTGTCATGAGAGGGCAGGCAGAGGGACAGGTCACTGAATTTTTTACTCAAGTAAAAGTAAAAAGTTGTCAGCCAAGAAATGACTCAAGTAAGAGTAAAAAAATATTCAGTAAGAAGGCTACTCAAGTACTGAGTAACTAATCATAACAGGTGATGATTTAATATTTAACAATTATGTAATCGTACAGACAAAATACAAGGTTTATGTGCAAATTCTGGTATTTTAAAGATAAAAAATATACTAAAGACACCAATGACAAAAGAAAAACTTTTCTAAATAATTTTTCTTCAACATAAAGTTTGAAAGGAAAATTATAGAAGTTAATGTATATATATACTATGTTAGAACAGTGCAAAGTACTACTATTTATTGTACAATCACTTGACCTCCAAACGTTCACTTGACCTCCAAATGTCCCAAAATAACATTAAAATATCAAAGCTTGTGTACAAATAAGAAGTCTCACTTTAACATAAACTCTAGGTTTCTGTCTCTGGTGCGTTTTTTGGAAAAAAACAAATATGCTCTTTATTCATGAAGTTCCTCACAGTAGGTAGAGTAGCCAGAAACTTTATTCAAGTAAGAGTAGCAATACTTGAGTAATAATATGACTCGAGCAAAAGTAAAACGTACAGTGCAGTAAAGCTCCTCCTAAAAGTAATTTTTTCTCAAAAAGTTACTCAAGTAAATGTAACTGAGTAAATGTAAGTAGTTACTACCCACCTCTGTTTATAGGGCACTTATTGAAAGTGTTGTTTCCTTTAATGATGTGTCCTGGTTTGGGAACCTTAGAGATAGTAATAAGGAATCAACCAGGTAGTCAAAAAGGCTGGTAAGATAATCGGTCATCAGCAAATGAGTCCTCCCGGTCTGCACAAACGTGCTTTAAAGAAAGAAAAGCAATTCAGATTTACAGTGACCCAACACATCCCCTGCAATCTTCTTTTAAGCTGTTGCCATCCTGTAGTGTAGAAGACGAATGGTCCCACTAAGAAATACTAAACGCAATAAAAACTCAATCCTCCCCTCAGCTGTGTTGATTCTGAACAAGGGATACCTCAAATAGACACACATTGACAAGATCAATGTTTATTTTCTTTCAATGATAGTATGATTTTAATAATGGATTTTAATGCTTTTATTAGTTCAGGTTTATGAAGGCGTTACCCTATTTCCATTGGTTAACTACGTAGTTTTAATCTGCGTGTCTTGTATGGATGATTTCTACCAAATGTCAAAGACATATCTCCATCTCAAAGGTGATGGACAATAAGGTTATCTTAAATCTTAAATCCCACTATTTTCTGTTTCCAGTCTGTTTACAACAATGGGCAAAGGACAGAGAACCTAAACTACTTGCACAAATGGTCATACTTGCTGTGGTTTAAGTCCTACAATTTGACCATAAAAATAATAAAGTAATGACATTTACAAGCAGTGAAATGTGTCGTAAGAGGAAAACATTTTTGCATTTGTTTTTAGAGCAGACATGTTCTTTTGTCTATTATGTACACATCTATCTATCCGCCCATCCCTCTATCTGTTCATTTAGCCATCCATTCATTCAATTTATTTTATTAATGGTTGGTACAAGCTAGAGGGTTTGGTTTTAAAAATTCCAGACGTTTTCAAAATCAATTTCCCAGAGTCTCCAGTCATTTATGTCCAGTTTGAAACACAAGGGGAGGAAGGAAGGAAAGAGGGACAGACAGAAAGAAGGAAAGAAAGAAAAAAGGAAGGAAGGGAAAGAGGAAGGAAGGAAGGAAGGAAGGAAGGAAGGAAGGAAGGAAGGAAGGAAGGAAGGAAGGAAGGAAGGAAGGAAGGAAGGAAGGAAGGAAGGAAGGAAGGAAGGAAGGAAGGAAGGAAGGAAGGAAGGAAGGAAGGAAGGGCATATAGTGTATGGTGTATGATTTCATCTTGTTAGACGAGTCTTTCAGAGATTACATTTTCTGTTGCATGTCCATTTATTTTCCTAATAAATGTGAACTTTAAAAAAATATATATTTCTATGCTTAAATCAAGTGGAATAAAATACGTATTGAACTACCCACAGACTTTTAACACGTTTTGTAAATACTACTCAAGACGAAACAAATACGTTCTTTGTTGTGTCAAATTTAAATGAACAACAACACTCCTGCAGAGATTACTTGAGATAAACGCACATGAAAATATGAGTAGCTCTGAGGAAAAACACGTAAATCTTTCCCTGTCTGTGTCTATCTGCAAAGACTCCCAGGGGAAAGTGTCCAGAAGTAAAAGCCAGAAGTAAAACATTATTTCTTCAGTACAAGAGTAGATCTTCATCTTCATTATAAAGTGGCCCTTGTTTAATGCTACATCTCTGTTTCCAAACAACAAACCGGAGCAGCTAAAAATATGATCAGCATCATGAATTAAACATTTCCTCAGATCCTCTGGGTGAGTTCCGTACACATGCGGCTTCATCACATGGTATAATTACAGAGGTTACAACTGCGACAATAAACACAGTGGAAATACATTTTCAAATTCTCCTCCAACCACAGAGGAATTCAAACCTCGTGATGACAGAAGCAGAGAGGCACAGTGACAAAGCTGTTTGAGAATAAGAGCGTTCAGGAATGAGAGTTACAGACTCAATCACCCCAGAGCTAACTATGTTGGTCAAAGTGTGGCTTTTCTCGTAAAATAATGCCAGTTTTGTTAGAAGTAAACTAGAGCGTTTGTTGAGAGTAACGTTCAAGTCGTGGTAAACCAGTTTTGCAACCACACCCCGAGTTCAATGGGAGAGATTTGCAAGATTGACTGCTTTCCAGAAAGAAAGAAAAAAAGCTTTTAAACATGAAGCTCAGTAACCACAGTCAGTCTACTCAAATTCTGACAGATCCAGGAGTAAGCAGTCAAGGATCTTTGAGGTTTTTGCTACATTATCAGTCAATTAAGAATTTTCAATGACATTGCAAAACAGCAACGAACTAAATATACGGTGCAGCGGTGGCACAGGGGTAGAGAATGTGACCCACGTTCTGAGGCAGCAGTCCATGTGTCTGTCCAGGGTTTGAGTCCTGGCCCATAGACCTTTGCCGCATATCTTTCCCCTCTCTCTCAACCCAATTTCCTGTCAGCTCACTGTCAAATAAAGGCCACTGGTGCCAAAAAAAGAAAAAAAGCAACTGAATGTTGGTGGGGGCCACTTAAAAATGTTGGTAGACCAAAGCTTTTTAAATATATATTTTTAGATACGCTAAAATTTTTTGTCACGGCAATCTAGCTGGACAAGTGTTGGCTAGTACACTTTTCTCTCAGTTACAAGAAAGACTACAGGCTCCCACATAGTTGCAAGGACATGAGACCGTAGACGTCTGTGTAGAGTCCACACTCTGCATGGACTCCAAGCAGACAGATACGCGCAGAGCTGAATTTTTTATGCCTGTGTACACAGAGTCAAACTATAAACTGGTGGACAGGAAAAAAGTTTTCACATCAAACTGTTTTATATGTGATACTGAGCTTGATACACTAAGCTGCTCCAAGAAGGTGATCACAAAGATTTTGGGCAATATGCTCAACTATGACGGATAAAACGTCCATGGAGAGTCAGCGTGGAGAGTCAGGGCAGAGAGTCAGCGTGGAGCTCGCACTGCTTACACGCACAGTATGCCCGACTATCCGGGAGCCATAACTCAGATGTTTGGAAATATTTTTGGTCATTAAAACATATGGACCACATGGAGACCTTGTCTGACATCAATTAGTGCAATATAAGTAATGCTACAGCTAGTAAACTATGTAGAAGATGTTTGTTAAGTTAGACTGTTTACTGCAGGTTCACCCAAGAATCTTTGTTAAATTTTTTTTGCGTCTAAACTCCTATCATAAAACTAGGGTATTTTTACTCAAGGTTATCATAGTATAAAAATGACACGTGGGCCTGTGCTTGATTGAAAGCCAATTCAATGTTATTGGAAGAAAAAGGTAAACAAATCAGATCCAGAAAACTCGTGTAACTCCTTGTATGAACAAAACAGGATCTGCCTCCACATTCTTGGCACACAGTTAAGTCAGGGCACCCATCCGGTGTGGGCCCGACTTTGCCAGGGTTGTCCCTTGGCTCTAGTTCTTTTAGTGAAGTTCATGGACATGATCTCATGGCTCAGTTGTGGAGAAGAAGGTCTGTGTTTTGGGAGTGTCAAGATTTCATATTTGCCGATGAGGTGGTTCTGTTGGCATCCTCTGGACATGACTACCAACAGAAGGAGCGGAGTGTGAAATGGCCACGATAATAGTGAGTTCCACCAAATCTGAGGCCATGGTTCTTAACTGTAAAAAAGGTGGCATGTATGCTGTGGATTGGGGGATGGTAGAATGGAGTGGGAGAGGGATGTCTGTGTTTCCCTTCTCAACCTGTCACCTCTGTGAACAGATCTTGGATAAGCAGAAGACAATGGATAGATAGATAGATGGATGGATGGATGGATGGACCAAAATGGAAGAATGGGTTTCTGTAATTTCTACTTTTTTGTATTGTTCAGGGCTTCATGGAAAGCACTTCTGTTATTTTACATGAAATCTGTTTTCTGTGTATTTTGGGACACTTCTTTTTTGTTGAAAAAGTAAATGACCTAAAAAATCTTGGAAATGGAAATGGTCCACTGGAAGTACTGGAAGTCCTAAAAGTCAGTAATTAGACTCTACTATCAGTTCTTTGACACAGCAATTGATGATTCTTACCATCCTAGCATTCTGTACTGAACACAGCATTTGAATCTAAAATAAAGCAGATTATTCCACAGTAACTTTCTAATGAATGATGGGTAAAGAGCAAAATAAATACGGGACAGTATTTTTATGTGATTAAGTTATTTATTTATTTATTATACTCTTTGTACATTTTGTGTCCCTTCTGGTGAAATGTCTATGTTTTTTTTGCAAGTTTCTTGTCTGTTTTATGTTGTTTTATTATGTATACCCAACAAAGGTTAAGCAACAAAACTAATTAGCAACAAGAAAACAACTAAATTTGGAAATACAGGAGTGTATGATTAACGTGAAGCATATTTTATGTCTTGGGTTGTTCAATATTCATCAGTCGAGGAACGCCATATACCACAATAAGTAACAATACTGAAATGCATAATAAAAAAAAAGCTCAATATTTCTATAAGAAAAGTAATCATGTAAAATAGCAAATAAATCTCACTTTTTAATTTGAAGTGTGCACAAAACAGCTTATTCTTTCAGTAATTGATATTTAGGAATCTTGGTCCAATTAAAAAAAACTACCATTTACTTCCTATGCAAAAATCATAAAATGTGTGAATCTCTTCCCTGTCAGATATAAGTAGGAATCAGTGTTTTAACTTCAAGCATCACTTTTATAAAATGGAAAATCTTTGTGATGGATGCACTGTGTGTGAGAAAGACAAAAAAATCATTAAGCATCTCGGTTGCCAGCATAATTAACTTTGGTGACTTAGGTCTATAGAGAGGCAATGAGTTATTCAGCTTAATCCACAGTTTCCACAAACTCATTAGCTCGTAGACCCTAATTTACTGGCGTTGCAAAAGACTTAACACCCACATTTCAGTCTTTGAGAATCTAGTCAATGGTAAAAGCAACTCACATGAATTAACCCTAAGTCCAAAAAAAAGACACAAAATAGTTTTTCACGGTAAAAAAGTAAATATCTAGACTTAGTTTTTATCTGTTAAGGCCAATGGTCAACATTAGATCCCCAGTGTCCAAAGTAGATCCAAACAATAAATGCAAGCACGGTTCATAGATATCTCTGCACTAGAAAGTACTGCAGACATAACTTAAATAGAACTTATATTTGTTGGGAGAAAATAGTTGACCACAGAGGAGTTCATCTTCAGAAGAAACCTACTTTTCAAAGGCTTCCCATCGGTATTCTCAGCACAGTGAACATCACCATTACCACCCCAGAGCACTACTAACACACTGGCTACCTACTGTAGCGCCATGCATAATACATCAGGCCGACTTTGAAGGGCTTTTCTCCAAAGAAATGACATCACTGAAGAAATCGCTTATGGAAAGTAGCATCAAAGAGGAGCAGCCGGCGTTGGCTGCTGCCTTGGACCAAGTCTAAGGGCGAGATCAACAACATTACACAGCCAGGATGACAGTGTAATGCCAGTTAGAGCACAGTGTGAAGCAACGATGCGTTGAGAAAATAAAAATCGATTTCAAAGCACTTCCAAATATGATTTTGCTCACTTGTGACCAGTTGTACTATTTTTTTAGAGACAGGGGAATTTGCTGCTTCCTTTATAGGTCTCAAAGCTGCAGGCAACAACAAAAACACTTTCCTACCATCGCAATTGCTTTTATATGATGTCCTGACAGGCACAGATAGCTCTGGTATATTATGCAAATGGTTCACACCAATCAAAAGCATCTCATATAGCAGGATAACAACTGAGCTCTGATGAGAGCTCTCCAAACAACATCTGTAGACTCATATTAATGGGTAGCTTCACAACCACCAATGATTTGGCATTAGCTGTGTTGGATGTTTTGATGCCTTGTGGGCCATGTCAAGCAGTCAATGAATAGCAGCTTTTATTTAGGAAATCAAGCTAAATGAGTAGTTCAAGTGTCTGAAAGTGAGGTTCTGTTCAAAGGTTTTCAGCACTTGGACCTGTAATATAGAAATCTTTGCTTCTTGACTTTATATGAATCCAAATGAAGTTGGATTCAGAAGGTTAGGACTGATTTTCAAGGCCAGCAGTCTCATAAAGTTCATATTGGTTCATGCAAACACTGCTTTAATGCATAATCACCTTTTGATTGGATGGATACTTACAAAGAAGCCAAGAAGAAAATGAAGGCAGTGTAATAATTAGGGTTGTGGCTATAAAATGTTTTGGTAATTGGGTACTATATCGAACAATTCCTCATTCAGTCAAATAATCGGATATACACTAACTACATCTGCCGTTGCCAATGCTTTTCTTTTGGGCCAGCCTGCTTATATTTATAGTGAAACCTGAGCCCACACACCCCATTCTTCACAACAGTGCATGCTATAATGTTCGCCCTAATCCATCATCTATCTACAGTCATGTAGTCATTTACTAGGTATATATTATTAACTATTTTAAGATATTTAACTTCCATCATTGAGACATTCATGTCTGATTTACATACCTTTGTCCATTTAAGATTTGCTTAGAAATCTGAAACATGACATTTATTTATGGCTTCTGTTTACTCTGGTAAGGTGGTGAAGCTTAATATGTCTTCAACAGAAAGACAAATGAGCTCTTCACACATGTTCTTAACTGGACATTTAGAAATCCATAAATCCTTTAGAGGCACAGATCATCATCATTAAAAACTGGACTTATATTCCACCCAGACGTACTTGAAAATCTGTGTGCAGAAGAAAAATGTCCTTAGCAACAGGAGATTTTCATCTGTGAGGTGCATTGCTGTGGTACGATTGATTGTGCATGCAGCTTTCAGAAAGATAGCAGATGCTGGCAGTAAAGAGGTTTGTGTTGACAGCTAACTGTGAATAAAGATCAGCTTGGCTCAAGTAACCAGTTTACAGTTCAGTAAATGTGTTCTTTTTCATTTCAATACTCAAATGTTTAATCAGAGAAACTTAACTTGAGACGTTAAAAGATGCATGTAACATGCACCTAAAGTGAAACGGGACAGTTAAAGCAATCAGTGGATTATTTTCTAGTGGATAATGAATGTAGCTACTAAAAAGGACCACTGAAAACCCTGTATGTCGGCAATTTCACTTTATCGACAAAAAGCCAACAAGCAAATTCCTTACTCTATGTTGTGGTTTGGCTGCATCGACCATCAAAGAAGAAACTTTGGTTTCGGAAAAGGATTAAAAGCACTGCTGACAGATTAGATGTGATCTGCAGTTTCAGAAATAATGGGTTATGTAGTCAGGTTTTATGTTCTGTAAAAATTCATTAGTGAATGACATCAAGCTCATTCCATTACTGACTGCATTATAAACACATAACAAAATAGCAAGTTTGTGGATTTAAAATTCTAGAAAATATGAGATCGATATTAATTCAATTTATGTTTTTATCTAATTATTTTTATTTGGGACCATAGAATAGACACACATGCTAGTATTATCAGACAGCATGGGATTAATTTCCACTGCTATGCTGATGACACTCAGCTATATTTATCCATAAATCCTGATGAATCCAATCAATTACTTCGACTGCAGTCATGTCTTGATGACATCAAAGCTTGGATGACTTTAAATTTCCTGCTTTTAAATTCTGACAAGACAGAAGTTGTAATCTTTGGACCAGAGTCCTCAAAAATATACTTCTTAATCACTTAATCTGGATGGCATTAAATTGGCCTCTGGTAATAAAGTAAGAAACATTTGTGTTATTTTTGGCCAAGACATGCCATTTAAGTCCCATATTAAACAGGTTTCCAGAGTTTCCTTTTTCCACCTCCAGAATATTGTCAAAATTAGAAACATTCTGTCCAGGGGTGATGCTGTAAAACTAGTCCATGCATTTGTTACTTCAAGGCTGGACTATTGTAATTCTTTACTATCAGGAAGTCCACAAAATGCATTTCAAATCCTTCAGCTGATCCAAAATGCTGCAGCAAGAGTTCTGATGAAAATCAACAAGAGGAATCATATTTCTCCTATTTTAGCTTCCCTTCGTTTTCTTCCTGTTAAATCAAGAATAAAATTTAAAATTCTCCTTCTCACGTATAAAGCCCTTAATAATCAAGCTCCATCAAATGTCAAAGCTCTGATTACCCCATATGTTCCTAACAGAGCACTAGTTGGATGGGAGGCAGATCCTTTAGCTATCAGGCTCCTCTCCTGTGGAACCAACTCACAGTTTTGGTCCGTGAGGCAGACACCCTATCTACTTTTAAGACTAGGCTTAAAACTTTCCTTTTTGATAAAGATTATAGTTAGAGTGGCTTAGGTTACCCTGAGCTACCTCTATAGTTATGCTGCTATAGGCTTAGGCTGCTGGAGGAGAACAGGGCCTATTTTTCTTACTCTGCTGAGTTCTCCCATTGTTCTCCAATTTGCAATGTTTGTTGTTATTTCAACTTTTAACTTTTTGTTCTCAGTCATTTTTCTCTTCATAGTAGGTACACCTGGTCTGGCGTTCTGTTAGCTGTGACATCATCCAGGGGAGACAGATCATCAGCTATTACCCCATAACATAGAAAGGATTCCTGGATCAATGTGCGCTTCTGGGCTTTTTGTCTTTCTGTTCTGTCTTCTCTAACCCTCAGTCTACGCTCTTTCATGAGGAGTGAATGCTGCTTGTCAAGACTTGATGGAATCTGCTGGGTTTCCTTAGATAGGGAACTTTTTTTTACCAATTTGTATGATTTGATTGAATTTGACTCTGTAGTGCCTTGAGATGACATGTGTTGTGAATTGGTGCTATATAAATAAAATTGAATTGAATTGAATACCGCAGTCAATAAGACTCAATTTCTTTGGACCATCCTCTTAGACTAGAAACACCGAGGCGGTCTACAAAAAGAGTCAAAGCCGACTCTTTTTCCTGAGGAGGCTGAGGTCCTTTAACATCCGTGGGACGATGCTGAGGATGTTTTATGAGTCTGTTGTTGCCAGTACGATCTTCTTTGCTGTCACATGCTGGGGCAGCGGGCTGAGGGTTGCTGACAACAACAGACTAAACAAACTGATCTGATGTCGTGGGGGAGGAGCTGGACACTCTGACGACCATGGCAGAGAGGAGGATGATGTCCAGGCTCCAGTCCATCTTAGACAATATCTCACACCCTCTCTACGACACACTGGCCCAGCAGAGGAGCTCCTTCAGCAGAAGACTCCTCTTACCCAGATGCACCACAGAGCGCCACAGGAAATCATTCCTGCCTGTGGTCATAAATCTCTACAACACCTCCCTCAGTGATTCAGACACCCCCACTCTGTAATTGACAGTTATTCATTCTTTTGCACTGGTTTTGCACATCGTCACTATCACTTTAGTTACATATGTATATATTTATATATTTTTTTGGAATGTTGTGTATATGTGTATATATATATGCATAGATATTGTTGATATTGCATTACTGTGCTAAGCCAACATGTTCTGTTTTTTTGTTTTGTGTCTTTTTTTTGTTTGTTTGTTTGTTGCTGTTTTTTTGTGCTTTTCAGGCAAATTACAAGTAAATCCAACTAATCCGGTAAATTAAATTTAGGTCATTTTAGTTATTTTTCTCTGATTCCACCTTTGTGGTGGAATCAGAGAAGAATATTATGTGAATGCTGTGACCTGACTGCATGAAAAAAGATGTGACTGCCGCAGAGTTTGCACTTATATGAAATAAACGACTAGTCAAGTCAGACATGTTCCTGCGAATTTGGATGAAATCGAACCATTTAAGAAATCATTTCAGCTCTGGTAAAACTAAACCAAGTGTTCACTAAAATCAGTATGGTATTATTTGTATTTACAACGCTTCACTTTTGTACTAGTTATCCTGACTAGAAAATGTTGCACGTACCCTTTTCAGCACATGCTTGACTCAGGAAACCCATTGGAGGGCCAGCAAAAATGCAATATTTACACAATAAATATTTATATGTGTGTAACTAATGGCCAAATGCAAACATGGCAATAGTTTAAAGGTTCATAAAATAGCATTTTAATAAATTGCTTTATGTTTTAAATTGGACACGTTTAAATATTGTAAAAGGTAGCTTTCGTGTTGACCCCTGTCGGACTTGTCTCTAGCTTCATCCTTCAGGACCAAATACTCTGGATTTGTAATAAATAAAGACATCAGGGGAATTATCTACAGCGGGTGGAATATTGACGGCTTAAAAATGTTTAACAGAGCCAACTATAAAAAAACATTCTCAGTAATTCCTAAATTCCTAAACAGCAACAATTATCTAAGTAGCAAGCCCAGTTTCGCTCTGCTTCTTCTTGGCTTCCTGTCACAGTGTCTCCCACAGAAGGGCATGCAGCTGATTTCCCAGCAGCGCAGCAACATTTTTGGAAGCGTGTACAAAATGTTTCGCAGAGCTAGAGTTAGGTTAACTGGCACAAAAAAATAACTTTACAAAAAAACGTAAAGAGGCAGCCAGTGCAACCCTCGAGCATCTGCTTAGCCGTGTGAGTAAAAAGAGAGAAAATAGAGATACAGAGGATTATTTAGCCACCTCTCATTGTACCGATGACACATTTGTGCTCGCAAATCCAAGCGGACCATCTGAAGCCACTGCAGTGACATATGCACATTCTAAAAATCGGCGCAACTCGTCTTTTTCCTCTTAAGCGAATAAAATAATCATGCCAGCTCTGCCCTGAAGTGTAAGTGGTGTGGCCGCTTTATCTTCCCCTTCTCTCTCTGGCAGAGCTATAAATAGTGGAGAGAGCTGCTGTCTCTCATATTTCATGTGTCACTGGCTTCCACAGTCACTGGTGAAGAATGTTCACTGCACATATAAAGCCTCTTCTTGCATCCTCCTGTGCTTTCCTCCATTCTGTGGTCTAATAGCCTCTTCTGCTGCCTTCTTTCTCCTCCATGCCTCATCCCAAGAGGCCAGGTCACAGCCACTTGTTTTAGGCCACAATATGCCACTATGTAGGGCGGTTCCAACAGAGAAAAGCAAAGTCTGTTAATTTGGTAGCAAAAAGCACCAAAACTGTCAGTTATTGTTCTCCTCTTTCATATCATTATTAAAAACGGTCCCACAAAATTAAGAGCAGAAGGAAACTTGCTCTAAACCAGAAAAAATGTCCCCTCAAAACCAGCTATGTTTACAGTGAAATTTCACATATATGTTGAATTATTTCACTAAATTTAAAGTTTAATGCTTTGCAGGACATCGCAGTATTCGGGCAATGAGCAACAGTTACCACATATGCCTTAACAGATGTTAAAACAAAGCCACACAACTAGGCAGAGGGAAGGAGAGAGGTTGTTTCGGGACTGTTGCAGGTTGGATTAATTTTTAGCACCATTAGACTGGTTTTCACACACAAAGTTTTGGCAATGCAAGGTCAAAAAGAGGAGATAACGCTGTGCACAGGTGTACTGTATTCCAGCTTTGTGAAAACATTCCCTGCTGTTTGTCCTGCTGATCATCCCTTTCTGAAGCGTACAGAGATAAGGCTAGGAAAGCAAATAATCTCCATTTTTTGTCAAATTACTTTCATATTCAGTAAACAGAGACACAGCTTTGTCAGGTCAGTGCTGACCTGGATCGACAAACCCAATGAACTCTAGTTTGATTCAGAGAAAACTGTCCTTTCCAGTGTTGAGGTACTGTTCTACACCAGGATTGCAAAGCTTCTTACATTTTTCCCCTACTGTATAATGTCCACTGCAGGAAGCCATCACAATGAGATCTTGCTACAGGTTGAAATTTCCGTATCGTATCGTATCGTATCGCATCGTATCATATTGTATCACTGACTATAAATTTCATTAGCAGCATGGATGGATGGATGGATGGATGGATGGATAAAGAAAGAAAAATCTGAAATTACAAATATTTCCATGCTTTGTTTTCTCATTCCATACTTAGTATATAATAGAACAGGATAGAATAGAACACCTTTACTATTATGGCATTGTGGATGCATACAGTGCAACAAAATTTGTTTACATAGTTTTAGACCAAGACAATACTTAAATAAGATCCCATACCCTGTGTAGTAGGCATGTTAAAGACTCAGTGAAGAAATAATTAAAACCAAGGTCATCAACCTGCTCGTCTTTAAAAATATAAACTAGTAGCGAGATGTGCTGGCCTACTGTGAAACATCAATGTAACTCTCCAGAAAAACAAAGCATTAAGCCTATCATGGTGTGATCAATGGTTTCCATTAATTAAGCTAGAAAGACATTTAACTGGGGACACAACGTTATATTACTGCAACAAATCAATGACGTTCATTAATTCAGCCTGGAGGCTAAGATAAGTAAGGACACACTGTTTCTACAGTAGCAGCTGAGAGAAGGCCATTGAAGGAATTCCCAGAGCTAGGCTGTATACTGAAGCACATGGAGTACAATATGTTAACCAGCTGAGGGAAAACTTCATAGAGATTTGACCTGCAGCCAAGGAACCCTCTTCATTACTCTGGCATATTGCTTAGTCACCAGCTCAACCTGGCAAATCCTTACTATCTAAATTTTAGACGCCCTATGAGACATTTTCTTCAAGTCCATCTCAGAAGCTGGTTCTGTGTTTTGAACCTGGTTTTTAAACGGCTGCCTATGCCATTTAGAGCTTTACATATTTTTGCCTGAATATATATGAGGAAAGATTCTCCCTAACTAACAGGAACCTATATGACACAGAGATGTTTTAAAGCCATTCCTTAAGTTCAGTGTCTGAAAGCTGATTCACACCAGTTATAAAAAGCACCTTTGATTTCATTTTACTCTCAACTATTTCCCAAGAGTGCTTGTCCTCTTATCTTTCTGACACCAAAGCTGTTAAAAATATAATTTTGGACATCAGAAAAATAAAATCTCTTCAGTGTCCCAGATGAACTGATGTAAAAAAAAAAAAAGAGATCCATCTGTAAAATCATAAGCTTCCAGACACACAAATGCTCAGGGTTAAATATAATCATGTCATGCGGCTGTAAGTGTGACTTACGAAACAGGATCGCTATCACAATCTCAGTCTCCATGAGCTCATTCATTAACAGTGGGTAATGGGTAGGTTATTTTATCGACTGGATCTGTGCTTGTGTATCTCCATGCAGGCGGATCAATGACAACCCTGCGTTCAGTTAATCCCAAATCCAGAGCAGAGCGCTAACAGCATGGGTGTGGCCTTGTGAACTGCAGCTCGTTTTGGAGGAAGCGACTGGAATCAACATCCCCATAATTTGAACTGACTTTTTTCTGTCTAAACATCTCATAACAACACCTTTCCGGCTAATTACCTCGGTTAATGTTTCCCACGGACAGTACAGCAAAATAAACAATTCCTTGAGGGGGAAGAAAAAAAAAAGTTTGTTGTGTATATTATGATAGAACAAAAAACTCTGTAGCCGACACATCTACGGATCTTGGGTTATACAGATCTTTTAAAATGACCTTTAACTATTTCTCATTTTGTTGCACTCTAACCATAAATACAAATGTATTTTATTGGGATTCCATCTGATTGACTAACAAGTAGCACACAATAATAAAGTGAAACAGTAGAAAAGCATGAAAATAAGGGTGGATCTGTGATAGGCAATTTTGAAGTCTTCCAGCAGAATAACACAAGAAATATACCAAAATGTACTTTGAACGAACTAAGGATTCACTAACTAACTCACAAAGGTAACACTTGAAGATAACAAACTGAAAAAGCAAAGCTAGGAAACTTAAATAACTGGTCAAAAATACAGAAATCAAAGAAAATCAAAACACTTGGAGATTGTGACAAAATTAGGGAATGATCAAGAGTTTATGTTTGTTATAACCATAATTTATATAGAAGCCAGAATGTCTATTGGTTTCTTACCCTTATAACATGCAGTTACCGCTGGTGAACTGGAGCATTAATAGAAAATCTACCATCCAGCGAGAGACGTTACAGTGGATACATATAGTGACATTAGGCTGAATAATTTTCTTAACCATAAACTACTTGTTTGAATTACTTTTATACTTTTTAAAAACTGCTTATTGTTAGCACCTATTGCAAGTGTCTCTATACACACTTGAAGATTTGACATGTTTTGTCAATATACAGGATGACTAATCCATTAAATATCAGCAAATAATTCCACAATGAAGCTAAAATGTCAAGCTCCCAGTTGCACAGAAGAATAAGTCATGGGTCCCAGAGGGCATTCTACACCAGACCAATGCTTTTATTTGGACTTAAAAATCAATTTAAGACTATACAGTATCATAAATGTATACCTTAAAGTATACAGCTAGCCATTGAACACAATAGAGCTGTCTGTGAGGCGTGCTCTGTGAAATCTTGGGTTGGAAGCCGGCTGAATGTGACAGAAAAGTGCTGAGCAGTCCTTTAAGATAAAGGGGAGATTAGCTGGTGTCAGAGCGCTGGCTGGATGTGGGCACAGTGAATGAAGAGGCATTAAAACCAGACAAAGCATCCCCACACCGGCCAGCCGCCACTTCCTCTTCTGCACGCGTACAGAAAAACTGCCAGCAAGCAAATGCCTGCAGAAGGGTTCAAACCTAACGAGAGCTGCAGGCGCCAAAGTGCCATTTAAAGTTTACAGAAGGCTCAGGACAAATACAGAAAAATAATAATCGGTCACAGAAAGAGCAGAGATAGCTTGCCATTGTGAAGAACCTTTCAACCTTTACAAGGTTTAATTGGTTGAGTGGTCAACTTTTCCGCATTTAAAGCTATTTTTCAGTGGCGCGTTCAAAATGTTATTGCTCACAGAATAATCAAGGACACAGCCTCAGGCAAAAGAATACAAAGAAATCATGCAGTTTTCAGCATACCCAACACAACACTCTCTGTTGTGTCAGCAACAATGGAGCCATAAAGGGAACAATACAGAAAGTTGCACTTGGCAAAGCTAAAACACATCTTACAATGTCCTTGTTTAGTAGACAACATAAATGGGTTACATTAGAATCAAACAAAAAAACTATTTTAAATCTGTATAAGTGTGGTCAAATGTAAACCTCTTGCTTTCAAGCTACATGAAAAGTTCCCCTCCACCTGTGAATTTTCTATACGTAGATGCACAACTCAGGCTTTTCAAGGCTGATGTCAAGGTCCTAATGTTTGTCTGGTTCCGACAGCGATCGGGATTTTGATTAATTTAGTATTACAACACATTAAAAGGGAGAACTGCGCTCCAGGTTAAATGATATAGTTAAACCAACAACGCAATTAAACAATTAAAAGATTGTTCCCATAAATTAAAAAAGTCCTAAAGATGCATCTCAGCAAATTAAAATATAATTAAAAACTTAATTTATTTCAGTAATTTAAACACAAATATTGCTTTATTTCACACGGAGGGAATTACTTGTTATTTTCTTTGATTATTGCTTACAGGGAATGAACATTGGGGCTGGGTATAGTTAAGAACCTCACAGTTCAATTCAAATTGGATTCTTTGGGTCACGATACCATATACCATGGCTGTATATCATTATACAGCTTTGGTGTTCATTAATTCAACACTGTGTACATTAACAATATTAGATAAAAATCTGTGGAACAATAACACTTGTGCTCAACATGGAGTTCAAAAGTAAAACATGAGATTAACGCACTTACATTGAAATAAATTATTTTCCTTTCCTCCTGGTGACAATTGCAGGCGCTTTCTCCATTAATCCTAATTCATTTATTAGTTTTCTCAACATGTTCCTTCTGTTCCTCCCCGTGTGGCATTCGTGCAGAGCTCTCCACAACATTTGACGCCAATGTTCGCTTGTTACAAATGAAATGAGAAGTGACAGTTACGTAGGGGTCAGTTGGTCTGGAAGTCCAACCATCACATGTAAGAGCAACTCTCTCTGCCAACTTCAGTGATCATCTTAAAACCCTCATTTTGCATGACACTGTACGGTCCCATGCACTTAGAAATGAAGACAGCAAAAAGTCTGTTCTTATCTCCTGTGTGAGAACAGAGGTTGGCACCAGTTTGCCAGGAGAGGATCTGTAAACTTGCATCTGTTTTGGATCCACATTTTTGCAGGGCATCTGCAGGATGTCAGCTTAAGTGTACGTATACACAAGTTTGCTGTGCTAGCACTGCCTAGCACAGGTTAAAGGTTATGGCTACAACTTTTCCATCAAAACGATTAATTAAAAAAAACATCCACAGAACGTCTAGAGAGGTGAAATGGAGTCTAGAGAAATGGCTTCTTCTCAGCGCTACATTTCTCAGATTCAAGCGGTCCAAAACAGAAGCAAAGCGAGGGTGAACATCGACCAAGCTTGTGAGAATTGGTGTAGAATAAAGAAAACAAAGGGGTTCATAAGCCATGCAGAGATTGTCGCTTTCCTTCTGAACAGATAAGTTAAATGTTTGCTAATTCTAACCACTATGCTAATGCTATGGGACCTGGCAGCCAGCTGGCAAACAGTACAGTTAAAGGTTGGAACAAGACCAGGCAAGCGTGAGTGTGCCACCTACTGGCCGGGAGGAGTTTTACTTGTAGTTATATACTTTAAACAGGAGGTTAATTGTGTCCATGTCCTCTGTCCTGGATTCACACGGGAACTCAAAATATCTCCTAACGTCTGGTTTTAAGGTTGAAGGTGCCGGCTTTACGTTGTTGCTCCCTGCTTCAGTTGCCATGTTGTTCTTGCTTAGTCCAGCGGTGCAGCTTCCGTCTGAACAACTCGAATCGAACTAAGGTTTTGCTTGTTATGCCGCAAATTCACCGGCCAGGGAAACTAATTTCCATCAGTTTCCATTAGCTGTACATCATAAAAATTATAATTAACAGAAATGATTATCCCTTTTGAATGGATTATGTGACATAGATTGCCTTTCTTAACGATATTCTAATTTACTGAGATGTACCTGTATGGCACTAACCTTGACCTGACTTTTGTTAAACAAACAAACCAAAAAAAAAAGTCCATCAAAGTACAGGATGTTGGTGGATTCATTTATATGCCAGAAATTGTGGGAATTCTTAGTTTTCATGCATTTTAACAACTCTGAAAATAAGGTATGATTTTACCTGCTGATTGCAGATCAGAGCTGAAATGGGGCCAGTCCTTGGCTGGCGGATTGGTGCATCTCTAGAAATATATTTCAAAATCTTCTGCTAAGAACAAGGATATTGTGTAAAACAGAGAGAAGATTGTTTTCATGAGGGTGATAACTATGAATTAAATTGTGACCACAGTTTAATGGTTGTTAGCTTGCAGTTGGAGCAATTTCTTTTTTGTTGCTGTTGTAACTTTATAGCCCCAAAATCTCCACAAGGCATAATGACTCTCTCTCTTAAAAGCATTATGGATAAGACGCTCATTTGTAATTATGTAAGGCCCACTTATATTGAAGGGTGAGAACAAAGAGCGGCTGTCGGACTGCAGCTGACGGTCCTCCAACGCCCACCAAGTCCAAGACACACACATGCAAAGAAACAAGAGCGCACTGAGCATACATAAGAACCAGTTCTCATGTCAGGATAATGGAGTGTGCTGGTAAATGAATCTAAAATGGCTTGTCGGTGTGCTTGACAGAGCAGTCTACTGGAAATAAGAAGGGTAAATAAAGAGCAGGGATTTTAAAGCCCAGAACAACCAGACATTTATTGTAAGATCTTAACCTTGATGCCTTATTTAAAGTTGAATAAGAGATCTAATGCATTAACAATGAGGTCCAATTAAGTTAATTGTCTCCAAGAATTACTGTAATACTGCTAAATAACCTACATGTGATAAAATGTGTTTTGTACTATTCTAGTCATACACATTTTTTTTCTTGAAACATTGCTCTTTTCCAGGCAAAAAAAAAAGTTATCCCAAGTTATGAGTGCAAAAAGCATGGTTGTTACCTCAATGCAGATTCTAAGAGTGTGTGTGTGTGTGTGTGTGTGTGTGTGTGTGTGTGCGTGCGTGCGTGCGTGCGTGCGTGCATGTTTGTGTGTACTCCAATTTTCACCCATTCATATTTGACCAGGAATGTGAACTGGCCCGCTCATTTGAACCCCATGCAAATAATCATCAATTAATATACATGCCTTTACCTATGTTTGTGATAAAGTGTTTTAACTCCATCATGGCACTACATTTATCACATATAATGCTTGCAGAAGTATTAACACCCCTTGAACTTTGTTACATTTATAACTGCAACCTTAAATGTTTCTTTTTTTGGGGGATATTCTGAGAAAGGCCAGAACAAAGCAATGCATAGCCGTGAAGTGGTAGCAAAAGCAAACATGGTTTTCCATTATTTATTTATTTATTTCTGTTGCAAATAAAGTACTGAATAGCTGTAGCTGCGTCAGGCTGTTGGGAGGCTTTTCTTAATGTGACAGGGAAGCTGGTGAGAGGCTGCAGACAACTCAGCTCTGACCCTAAACCAGACCAATGGAAAGGTTTTGATCAATCATAATCGTGTATTAAAACAGCCCAGTAAAAGTCCAGACTGAAATCCAATTGAGAATCTGTGGCAAGACTTAAATTGCTTTATATGGATGCTCTGAGCCATTTTGCAGAGAAGAATAGACAGAGGTGTGAGTCTCTAGCAACGTGAAGCTGGTAGAGACATACCCCAATAGGCTGTCAGCTGTAACTGCAGCAAAAGGTTGTTTCTACAAAGTATGGACTCTAGGGGCGGATAAAAAAATGCATAGCAACTTTTCCAATTTTCTATTAAAGAAATTAAACCCTGTATCGTCTTCTTTCGGATTCTCAGATATATGCTACTTTGTGTTGGTCTATCATGCAAAATCCAAATAAAATACACTTTGTTATGGTTGTAATGTGATACAATGATTAAAGTTGAAGCACATGGCGCTGCAACATTTACCCAAATACAGTCACACAGTAGCCCAACCTGGGGGGGGTTACACACTCCTACCCGCCCACTCACTGCCTCTTCGATACACTCCAGGCTAATTGGGAGTCGCCCCTCGCTGACCTCCGTTCATAGACAGAAAGAGTCATTGCCATGACAGCAGAGTCTGCCTCATTATCGCCGACAAGGGTCTGTCCTGTTGTAGTCCGAACTGCTGCACCGCACCTGGCTAACATCACAGCAAAACCGTAGTTCCGGTTGCCCAGGCAACCACAATTTGGCATCCACAACTTGGCAACATTCAGCTCGTCTCCATGGGGGATTGATTGGGTGAGCTATGCGACAAGAGGTGGATTAGGAGGAGTATTACTGTCTCCCTCAGTGCCGAGGAACACGAAGGGTCTGAGTTTTGCCAGAGACACACAGAGAATGATACACTCATTGGGACAATAACTGGAGCTAGCCCGATCATGGCTAAACGCAGAGATGAAAATGCCCCTCATTTAGAAATTAATTCACTTGTGTAATGCTGACATTAAGATATAGTTTTGCGACCTTCTGGCTGAGCCGGATGAGGCCTGCTTTGTGCGTTTATGAAGCTGAACTAAATGTCATAATTTTACCGAGCTCAATGCGATAGATATGAGTGCCTTTTGCTCAAATGCCTGCTTTCATCCACTGCAAAATGGAAGCCGACACGAATATAGATGTCAAATGATTTTTCAGGATTTTTTTTATTCAGAAAAAGTGCAAAAAAAAAATTCAAGTGACAAAGACCAACCATTATCCTGTCCATTTACACCCATCTTGCACTACTGTCTCTTTTAGACCAGAAAGAGGGGCAAAGCCACGCAGTGCCTCAGACAGAAAGGCACAGCGCTGATGTTATTCCAAATCACCCATTACTGGACCACCCGGACTCACAAGTGTATGCTGAGGAGAGAAGATGGGGATTTATAGCCATTAAGTCACCTGAGTTTTGTGACTGGACAGTGCTGCAGGTGTTTATGTTCTGTTCAGACAGCAAAGGTCAGCATCAGCACGGCAAGGTCTCCATCAGTGGCTCCAATTACACACACTCAGAAAGTAGTCGTTCACCTGTTTACTTCCGTTACACAGTTTCTCTTCTCTCCTCTTGGTAAATGATCAGCTGGAGATAACAGCTAATTTTGAGCTTGATCTTTCTCATGAGGCAGAAGCCACATGATTTCTCATGCATCTTTTAAGATCGTAGAATCAACTGATATGTACTAAAAAAAATCCTATCATGAATAAACTATGAGAGCACTCTAAAGGGTCCAGCTCTCCACTCTAAGTCTAATGGCCTATATTGCAATTTTAAGCAAAGTGTTCCAGATCAGGACAAAAACAGAACATTTTCTTATAAGCTAGCACTTCATCTTACAAATATGGTTCCAATTAAAGTTGGTTTATACTTTCCTTGGGATGATCAGTGGAATGTACTGTTGTAAAATAGTATTTTCCCCTTACAAATTTGTGCTTTAATCTTTTTTTTTTTACCACATTTAAAAGTTTCTAAATAGGACCTGTTTGACAACACGAAGTAGGTTAAAAGATCTCAAGAAGCAATGCATCATAATCCAAACAAATTCAAGAACACATTAGAGTAATTGAAATCTACCAGTCTGGGAAGGGTTGCCAAGACATTTCTATGGCTATGGGAAACACAGATGAAGAAATGAAGAAATCAATGGAACCACACTAAACCTTCCCAGAAGTGGGTGACCTACCAAAGTTACTCCAAGAGCACACTGACAACTCATCCATGAGGTCACAGAACAACCCAGAACAACATATAAAGCAGCAGAGACCTCACTTTCTTCACTATTTGCTTAAGGTTATCTTTGTGTAAAAATCAGAAAGGGCATAAACCCCTTTTTCACTGTACTATGTCATTTCTGACATTTTTAAAGGCTATGGTGTGAGTGAATTAAATTCAAGGTATACAGAAGAGTTTAAGTTATACGCAAAACAAAAAAAAGTATAATCTGCAATTTTGTTGATTTGCAATAAGTAGTTACGGCTTAATCTGCAGTACTTAAACAAACATTGCCCTTTACAATGTTAATCTCAGGTTGTACTGAAAGCAGATTTTTTTTTTTTTTTTTGTTTATGTTTGATTTAATTTCTTTTAACAAGTCCTGTCTGGCAGTGTAGCGTTAAGAATTGCTGTCTTAATACCAAACAGAGCCCAGCAGAGGTGGAGCATTACTGCTTTTGCTATAGTGCCCCACTTGACACTGTATATATGCAAAAGCAGTTTGTTTTTGAGAAATGACTGTTTCACATTAACAGCATTTTTAATTGTCATGTTGGAAGCAGAAAATGTGCATAAACCAACATAGTTTTTTTTCACTTCATAGTATTTGTCAATAAGTAGGAATATTGTTGAAAACTTCATTTATTTCAGTAACTTAATTCACTAAGTGAAACACATTATATGGATTAATTGCACACAGACTAATTCATTTCAAGCCTTTATTTCTGTTAATTATTAAGATTTCTGCTTACAGCTAATAAAAAGACGACATTTAAGACCGAAATATTACGTCAGACAATGCTACCTTTTTAGTTGTTAATAAAGAAATTTGATTTAATTCCAACTTTAAGTTTACTTTCAAAAGATACTTTTTATTCTAACAAATGAGTCTCATAGGAAACCATATTCTAATTTATTCAGCATGACTGTACATGTGGCCTGCTACTTGTCTTCCCTTTCTCATCTACTGTTTTTCTGCTTGCAGTGATTCCCAGTAAAAAATAAATAAATAAAAGAGGTTGTTGACCAGGCAAGCCATCCCACCTCCCGAATGGAAGGCGGAGAGCTGCATGCTGTGATATGAATCAGGTTCTGCCATGACTGGAATACAAAGCCCTGGCAAGAGAGCCTCCCTCCCTCTCCCGCATGTTTCTTTTCCTGAACAAGGTTATCAACAGAGATTATCAGGTTAGACAAATGGTCCGCATAGTGACTGGTTGTGCTACAGGAGGTATCTGAGTTGTACCTCATTGTCATTTTATATCACGTTAGACTATGGATGTTCATAACTTATTCAGTGTTTGCAATAAAGGAAGAAGGAGGAGAACAGCTTCGTGACATGAGAATAATCTAGCGGAAAAGCAATGTAGTATTGGTATTATGTCAGATTCACCAGCACCGTGGCTGATTATATAGTATTAATGTAAAGGAACATTGACTTGAAATGCATCCATTAGTGTGACAGCAAAGGACTTAATGCAGTTCCACTGAAACTTACATTTAATAGGCTTAATGGGATAATTAATTATTTGCCCTGTGATATCCCTTTTTGTTTTGTCTCTATCTGTTGTATACTGCTCTGGCAATGTGACACAGATTGATTTTACAGCGTTTGGACTGAAGCATCAGCTTTTGCACTTAGCTTCCCCAAACACTTTGAATGCACTGAAGAGCTGCTAACCACGTCTGGGATAAGTCAGTGGAAGTAAATCTGAAGTTTGTCCACATGTCAGAAATCTCGCGTATATCATCTTCTGATCATAAAAACTTTATGAGGCCTGTTCAAGATAAACAGGCCAAGGCCAATCTTTTGAAAGAGATGATAGCTTGCTCCAGAGGATCTGAACCATGGCAGAGTGCATCACTTTCCAGATTCTCCTCCAGGGATATGGCTCTGGGGGTCATTCGGCCATCTACCATGAATCCTTGGCAATTAGGCAGAAAGAAAATGGAGAAAAGGAGGGCTGGAAAAGTGGGAGGTAGGGGTGGGGTGGTGTGGGGTGCGGGGGATTGGTTCTTCTCCCAGACTAACAGATGAATGTGCTCTAAAGACTCCTGGCTTCCTGTAATGCTGCTCAGAGTGTTACTGGAATGCAACATTAGGGAAAAGAAGCTCTTTGATCAGTGTAATGCTGTGTGACGAGAACGGCGGCTAGCGGCTTCACCTGTGTGCCTTTGCAGCCCTACTCTGAGATGTGCTAGATGTGATATGTAGCCTATGGCAGTCAGCAAACCAACTGTCTCTGTGTGAGATCTGGCAGACTAAATGAAAACCAAATCCAAAACAAAACCATAAGACAACTGTTTTAATTTTCTTTACAAAAATATGCACAACCCAGTGGTTCCAAATCTAGATAAAGAGATCCTCTGAAGGTTCACTAAATATATAAGATACAGTTCTAAGCCTGTTTTGTCTGTTTTGCCATTTTTGCCACACATTTAAGATTTTTTTGCCACATAAATTTAGATTATTTCACTAGCCTCAGCCTGATCACAGCCATGAAACCACTTTAACCTCTATTAAAACAGGAAGGGGGCTTAAGTTTTTTTTTAAAGCAATGCACTGTGATATGATCTGAGGCAATTTAAATACTCAATGCCATATCAGTCTGAAAAAGGATTATAAAGCAATTTCTAAGGCTTTCGGACTCCATTTAACCAGAATAAGAACTATTATCCACAAAAGTAACAAAACATGGTACAGTGGCAAATGAACAACAATTCCTCCAGGAGCACACCAAGGAGCTTATCCAGGAGCTCACAAAAGAACCGCAAGTGTCACATATCCCAGCTGCCAGTAACAATTAAGGGGAGTCTTCATCATCTAAAAATATTTAGAACTGCATCCATGGGAGAGGGCCAGGGCCAGGGCCAGAACCACTGCTGACCAAAAACACTAAGCAGCATGCCACATTTGACATAAAACATCTTGAAGATCTCCAAGACCTCTGGTAAAATGTCAGACTAATTCTTGTTCTAATTTGTGGTTTAATTTTTTTAGAGCTTGAATTGTCACTATTACGACTATCTATTGACTGTGAATATAAAAAATATGCTTAAATGCAGCACATGAGTTAAAATGAGACACCAATGCTTCCTGGCAAACTGTGACTGTATGCTATTGGGGCAGAATATATAGGATCGTTATCCCCTTCTGGGTAATTGCTTTATTGATAGCATTCTAGTGTTTTGTTTTGTTTTCTTGGTTTGATCGGGGGCCATAATCGCTCATATTTCATAAGGGTTGACTGGCCTGAATGTGGATCAGAACCACAATCAGTGGAAATAGGAGTGACATACTATCTACAAAATAATAAACTGTAAAATCAGAACTAGAATTTTAGGATTTTTCTCAATATTTTTTCTATATAATTAACAAAAATATCTAACTAACAAGACAAACTGCAATGGTTAAATACAGGAGTACGAGAGGGTTTGTTTACAAAATTCCACCTCATGAGTATGGAATGGAGGTATAACTGACCCAAAGCCTCTGCAGGATTTGGGAAACTCACCCAAAGTGATCCTAAAACAAAGCCATGTGAATCGCAAAGTGGGGAAGTGTTTTAAATTTTACATAAAAACTGGAAAAATGCTAGTTTTCCTGGCTTGTCGTTCTATAGTGTCAACAAATCTGCCGACTCATTGGCTGACTGCTACTTTCTCACCATATGGCAAATAAAGGCAAAAGTGTCATTTAAAATAAAAGTTATCATTCGTTCCTTCACGGAAATCCACACACACACTCTTGAAGGCAGTGTCACAAGATTTGGAAGAATTTCTGTTTGTCCCGTACTCAGCTATGACTGGGGGATTTCACTATCATTGCATGAGATGATACAGGATATGGGTTTATAAGAACGAGGCAAACATTTAAAGCTTAAAGCAGTTTTTTTAACAACTGGAGAAAATGATTCCTAAAATTCTAGTTGTGCTTTAAAAATCTCTCTAAGTCTAAGGTGATCATTTTTTTAAAAAAAAATACAGGTGCTTGGATTCAGGTACTTACAGATTCACTTCTATACAGAAAATCCCTTTTGTTATCTTTAGCTATCACTGTATACATTTCGTATTGAATAATACTGTCTATTCTTCAGTGATGCTATCAAGATGTTGGTTGTTTGTGTCTGTAATGCTTTATTGGTTGGTTTAGATGTTCTTTATATATCTCTCTTTGCAGATGTGAAAGCAGACTCAGAGGATGTTATATTGCTCTCTCCCTTTCCTCTCCTCTTCCTCTTTCACCTTTTCACCTTTTTAGTATTTTCTCTCATCTTTCTCTTCTTTTCCCCTCTTTTACCTTCCCATTTCAGTGTCCATTGAACATGAAATAGTCCCAGCTTTAAATCTAATAGAGGTTCTTGCATATATAAATAAAGCAGAGCACTATGGCGACAGCAGTAAGGCTCCACTTGTGAAAGTAAAATCTGTTGGGCTTTTTTTGGCATTAAGACAACAATTCTTAATGCCACATTGCCAGACAGGACACACGCACAAAAAAAACTTTGCAAATGCTACACTTAATTTGTGTTTTCACAAATTATAAAAATGTTCCAGACATTGAAAACTATAATTAAATAATACTTGTTCAGAATAGAATTAGCCACTCCTAATAGCTTTACTGTAGTACTTTAGTTTGGAAACTAGACACGATCCAATGCTGTCTAGATTCATTCAATTCAGCACCAATTGGACGGTCTGAAGCAGAAGCTAATGTTAGCACCATTAGCTGCTAAGGTTCAGCCCGTCGCAGTATTCTCACAGTGCTTACAAGTCTTTCACATCTCGTCTTTCACTCTGTCACATATTATTTTAATACTGAATCACCAAAAGGTTGACATATAATTTAAGATTAATGGATGCTTCTACAACACTCCTATAACTATATTATACAGTTTCCCCCTAGTCTTTCTCTTCTTTTTAAAAAATAATTAGAAAAGTATACCATGCATAAATATTAAGCCATTTCTACTGATAGACCCCTAAAGGGAAATCGTTAAAAATGTACCTAGAGAGAGAGTTGTTTCTACAGCAAGTCATTAATACTTGCAAACAGGATTGGCAGAGTTTTTACATCCTGACACAACCAGGATCCGCTCAAATTCTCAGTTATCCGGGTCATGGTGACCACAAAGTCCTAAATCGGCAGCAACTGGACTTTCTCTCATTTGTTTTTTCTAAACGTGCAAATCTGGTATGGTGTCCTACTACAAAGGACCAGCATCATTTTCCTTCCACCACGCATTCTGTGTTGGTCTACCGTCTAAACCTCCAGTAATATTATTGGCACGTGTGACTGTAACATGACAAAGTGTGAAAATCAAACATGGATAGATGCAAAGCAGCATATGACCTTTTCCCGTGTTGTTCTACAGATTTTGGTTATCCCTAGACCCCGCCATCCAGTCTACACAGCCTCTGAGCTACCATCATCATGAACTACAATATGTCCAAATGGAACTACAGTCAAATGCAGGGCTGATCCAGAAAACACAAAGAACCCTCCACGTCTAGCAGTTTACACACATTACACCGGGCAAACGTTAGGATCTCAAACACAGTCATCCAGGAGACATATGGTAAACGGGGGTTCAGTTCTCCAAATCCGAGCGCAAAAGCAGCCCGGGACTGATTCCCGACACAACGGCAGTGTGTTTTCCAGTTATCGTCACGGAGCGGGAAGGCAGGCCCGAGCCACAGCGCGCAGGCAGCAAGGTGCACTTCATCCGTGCACATGCCTCGGCGATGGCCGATGGAAACAACATTTCCCAGAGTCCACGCGTCCCCTCTGCAAAAGGGCTGCACAAAGGCGTGTGGCCAGCGCGTGCCGGGCCGCTGTCACGCGTGATAATCTCACGAATATCGCTCATATTTAGGTCAATCACAAAGTAATAGCGTTTTCGCTGCAGCCACAACCCCCTCATCACTCCGTCCCCCGACCCCCCTTCCTCTCTCACACACACATAAACACACACACGCACGCACACACACCTCGGCCTCGGGTGGATTAACGCACGGCCAGCTGAGATGCAAAAAGGTGAGGGGGTGGGAGAGGTGAGAGTGAGGGGGGGGGGTCTCATATCTTTCAAGGCATCATAAAAAAATAAGCATAATTCGCATCATACTCCGGAGTAAAGTGACGTAAACTACAACAGTGAAAACATCTGGCGCACAATTCAAGTCGAGATTCAACATCCGGCCATATTCCCCACAGGCTGTCATATTCTAGCAAATTTTCCTGACAAGCGTTTGCAGAGACGGGAGGTGTGAGACGCGAGCGAAGAGAGGAAGCTGAAGATGACATTGCGCCTGCTTACTGTAAGATAAAATCCCCCGGGGGATGGAGAGCCTCCCTTCTTCCTTCTCGACTCTCCTCCTTTCCGACGCGAAGAATCCCCCCCGAAATTCAGACCATGCAAAACAGGTAGTCAGTCATTCCAGCCCTGCCAAGGGTTTCCTCCGGCTCGGTGGCGTGAGAGAAGCAGAGGCAGCATCAGAAAGAGAGGGAGAGTGGAAAGAGAACCAGCTGTGGGGAGGAAATGAGGAGGGAAGGTAGGAGCGGTCGGGCCGGAGCACTGCGCACAGGAGAGGAGGCAAGGAGAGCGGCAGAGGTGCTCTCTCTCTCTCTCTCTCTCTCTCTCTCTGATTTACAATAAAACATCCCCCCATCCCTGCCAGACAGACGACAGACGGCCTGGGTACCAGTGTCAGCAGCGCCACCTACCGGTGATGAAAAGGAGTGCAGTGTGGAGGGAAATGTGTGCCAGAAACAGCTGGAAAGCAGGAGTGTTTTGTGACAGGACAGGAGCCTCACCTCAGAATTTAACTGAACTTTAAAATAACTTACTAACTAAATAAATAATAATAAAAAAAGAAGAAAAAAAAGAATTTAACTGAACTATAAAAAAATAATTAATATAAGTCAATTTGTCTCATTTACAGTTCTGGTCAGAGGTTTGTAAGTCAGAAGTATAAGTTTAAACTCCCTTGCAGGGGGAACAAAAATGAAACGGAACAGTTTTTGCCATTTATTCAGTTTAGAGGTTGAATTCAATCAAAAGGATTAAAAAAAATACAATTTTGTGAAAAAGGGGGAATGTTAAAAGAAAAATATCAAAACGTCAAGGAAAAAGTCAAAAAGTGTTGACAAAGGAATCCAAACACTTTCCTACCTCTCTTATGAGCTGAATCATCTGAAGACCAACTGGATTTCATTGTACAATAGTATGTTTGAAAGCCATTTATTTAATGGCTTTAAAACATTACCGTGAGTGCATTTGCTCTTTTTTCTAATGTAAAGGCGTTTATTAACTGCCGATGTCTATTTTTGACTGTGCAATAACAGTTTAAAGGGCAAAAGAAATGCATGCCAAATCCAAGGTAATAAGAGGGTTATAAAAGGGGGAAAAATGTTGAAAAATAAGTAGAAATGTCAGGAAAAAAAATTAAATACTTATTTGATAAAAAGTGTAGAATACTGAACATTAAGTAAATAAATAAAAATATTGGAAAGAAAGGCGATGTAATGCATGTAACTCATGTCTTGATACCACTTCCTGCCACAGTCCAGGTAATGGCGCTTAGGTATGAGTGTGAGGGCCCAGTGATGGAGCAGCGAATCGTCCGGGGTGGACCTCGCCTCTCGGCAATGACACCTTAAAGATTCAAACCTTCTCTCACACTTCCCTGTGATGTATATTTAATACTGGATAATGTTCCTAAAAACTGGATAATTTTCCTAAAAACAACTAAATATCTAATAATAATAAATAAATAACTAAATCACTACTGAAAAAGAAGGTAATCTAAACTAAAGTCAGTTCTAAAGCAACAAAGAATCAACTTTTTGTCACGATTTGTCTACGGATGAACTCAGAACCACACACACAGGACTAAAATTGAGAGTCTTTATTGAAAGTTTGATGGATGGAGGTTTGATGAGGCCATAGGAGCAGGTAGCACAGAACCGGAGTGAAGGTGATGGCAGGAGCTGACGGCCCGGAATGAAAGAGAGTCACGACTTTCCAGGCAGCCGGGAATGCTCAGTACTGCTCGGCTAGCAGCCCCGTAACCAGCACAGGTTAGCAGTTCATTGGAGACACCAGGGCACAGAGCTGAGCTTCTCCAGGGCAGCTAGTCAGGTTAGCAGAACTTGAGAGACACCAGGGTACAGAGCTGAGCTTCTCCAGGGCGGCTAGTCAGGTTAGCAGAACTTAGGAGACACCAGGGCACAGAGCTGAGCTTCTCCAGGGACAAACAGCAAAGTATGAGTCTATAGAAACTGGCAGGACTAACCTTAAAAAAGAAAAACAAATCTTCCAAGGCAAAAACGGGGACTGGCATGGAGAGGTGTGGAATGATGACGGACCGGCAAAGGAGTGACAGCAGAGTGAGGCTTAAGTAGGGAGGCTGGCAGGTGAAGTGAGTCTGGCTAATTAGTGGCTGGCAGGTGTGACTAACTGCAGAGGAGGTGAAGTGAAGATGACAGAAAATAACTTTTGACAATGAAATCTAACAATAAATAAAGTAAAACCAAACCCACATGAGATGAAAAATGAAAATAACAGAAAAATGAAGTCAAACCAGAACTCAACCATGACTTTACCCCCCCCCCCCCCCCCCCCCCTCAAGGTCGGTCTCCGGAAGGCCTAAAAGGAAAAGTAAAAAAAAACAAAACTAAAACAAAACTAAACAGTGACCGAGCCAGGGTGGGCGGAGGGAAGGCAGGATGGAGGGCTAGGGTCAAAACCAAGCTGATCTAACCTGGGTGGGTGGAGGGAAGGTAGGATGGTGGGCTAAAATCAAACCAAAATTACCCACTAGGGCGAACTAAAAGGGGTTTCTAACAACCCCTGGTAAACCGAACAAAGGGCATCTAACCGACGCTGACAGACGAACATCGCCACAAGGCAAAACGGGCACGACAGGCGAACCAACGCCAGAGGGAAAGAACAGGCGAACCAACGCCAGAGGGAAAGCACAGGCGTACGACAACGCCAGAGGGAAAGCACAGGCGTACGACAACGCCAGAGGGAAAGCACAGGCGTACGACAACGCCAGAGGGAAAGCACAGGCGTACGACAACGCCAGAGGGAAAGCACAGGCGTACGACAACGCCAGAGGGAAAGCACAGGCGTACGACAACGCCAGAGGGAAAGCACAGGCGTACGACAACGCCAGAGGGAAAGCACAGGGGTACGACAACGCCAGAGGGAAAGCACAGGGGTACGACAACGCCAGAGGGAAAGCACAGGGGTACGACAACGCCAGAGGGAAAGCACAGGGGTACGACAACGCCAGAGGGAAAGCACAGGGGTACGACAACGCCAGAGGGAAAGAACAGGGGTACGACAACGCCAGAGGGAAAGAACAGGCGTACGACAACGCCAGAGGGAAAGAACCGGTGCACGAAAATGCCAAAGGGAAGGATGGGGCGCACGACAGCACCAAAGGGAAGGAACGGACGCACAACAGCGCCAAAGGGAAGGAACGGACGCACAACAGCGCCAAAGGGAAGGAACGGACGCACAACAGCGCCAAAGGGAAGGAACGGACGCACAACAGCGCCAAAAGGGAAGGAACGGACGCACGACAGCGCCAAAAGGGAAGGAACGGACGCACGACAGCGCCAAAAGGGAAGGAACGGACGCACGACAGCGCCAAAAGGGAAGGAACGGACGCACGACAGCGCCAAAAGGGAAGGAACGGACGCACGACAGCGCCAAAAGGGAAGGAACGGACGCACGACAGCGCCAAAAGGGAAGGAACGGGCGCACTTAACGCCAAAGGGAAGGACAGGCATACTGAAAACGCCAGGGCTCAACAACACACGCTGGAGCACGACTGGTGTAGAGAAACGCCAGGGGAAACCCGCCGGGGTGTGAGGGAAACGCCGGGGCTTGGGGAAGAGAACGCCGGAGCGTGGGGGAATTGCCGGGGCGCGAGGAAAGATAACTTCTAAAACACCCAGGAACACTAAATCTAAACGCCAGGAATCTAACACCAGGGAACCAAGAAACCTAAACACCAGGGAACTAGAACAGAGGGCGTCTAAACACCAGGGAACAAGAACCAAGAACACCAGGAACCATGAAGTCTAAATATCAAAGACTAAGGGCGTCCTAATACGCCGGGGAACCAAGAGATCTAACATCAGGAGATGGAGGGCGTTCTAACACGCCAGGGACCATGAAATCTAAATATCAAAGACTAAGGGCGTCCTAATACGCCGGGGAACCAAGAGATCTAACAACAGGAGATGGAGGGCGTTCTAACACGCCAGGGAACCGAGAAAATCAAATACGAAGGGCGTTCTAACACGCCGGGGAACCAAAGAACTCGTAGGTCCAAACAAAAACTAAGGGAGCACGAACCAGACAAAGTAAAGGAGCGTAAGGCTCAAAACCAGGGATAAGAAGCCTAAGGAGTGCTGGGACCTAAGGAGCGCTGGGACCTAAAGAGCGCTATACAAAGTAAGAATCTAACCAAGAACTGGGAAACAAAGGCATGCACTAAACTATAAAGCAAAACCCAGAAAACTAGGGTAGAGGGGAACACAAAAGAAAAACCGAAACAAAAACTAGAAAACAAAACTAAACTAGGAAAGGAACAAAACACTAAAGAAAAACTAAAACTAATGCAATACCAGAAAATTAAAACAAAACAGAGAAACTAGGGCCCGAACTGGTAAACTAATGTAAAAACTAGATAGCTAAAGTAACACAAAACTGAAGCTGAAAGACTAAGGTAAAAAACAATACTTAAGCAAAATTATGAGACTAAAGCTAAACTACAAATTAAGGCAAAACAAGAAAACTAGAACATGAATAAGTACACTAACGAGAAAGCCAGAGAACTAAAGCTATAATGAGAAAGCAAAGCAAAGCTAGGAAACCAAGGCAAAATCTAGAATCCTAAAACGGAGCAGGAAAAACAAAAGCAAAACAGAGACTAAGAACTCTAAGAAAACAAGAACCCCATAAATAATTCTAAACTGAGGAATTCTAAATCACTCCAAACTAAGGCCGAGTCTTAACAAAATTAAACAGAAAGCACTGGCCTTAAGGGCGCAGGCAAGACGGCTGTAAAGCCAAAAAAAAGTCCTCTTGGAGGTCTTCCTGGTCGAGGCAGGCGGTGGAGCAGCATCGCTGCTCCACCGCCTGCCTCGACCGCCTCCACGAGCTTCTCCAGGGCGGCTAGTCAGGTTAGCAGAACCTAGGAGACACCAGGGCACAGAGCTGAGCTTCTCCAGGGACAAACAGCAAAGTATGAGTCTATAGAAACTGGCAGGACTAACCTTAAACAAGAAAAACAAATCTTCCAAGGCAAAAACGGGGACTGGCATGGAGAGGTGTGGAATGATGACGGACCGGCAAAGGAGTGACAGCAGAGTGAGGCTTAGGTAGGGAGGCTGGCAGGTGAAGTGAGTCTGGCTAATTAGTGGCTGGCAGGTGTGACTAACTGCAGAGGAGGTGAAGTGAAGATGACAGAAAATAACTGATGACAATGAAAACTAACAATAAATAAAGTCAAACCAAACCCACATGAGATGAAAAATGAAAATAACAGAAAAATGAAGTCAAACCAGAACTCAACCATGACACTTTTCACAAAGGTCAAAATAAAAAGAGTATGTATATGAGAGTATGTATTGCAAAATTATTCATAATATGCCACCCATGTTCAAGTAAAAAATTTAATACTCAAGCTAAACTGTGGAAAAGCGGCAGCTGATTTACACAACAAAGTGAGAAAAATATGCAATATGCATGATTGTACAGCAACAACCAGAGTAGCTGAAATGTGTGCAAATGGACATCAGCATCTGAGAGAGATTGTTGTGAGCAGCAGAGATTATAAAGTCTAACAGCAGCTGGGAGGATTGACCTGCGGAAACATACCTTAGAGCATCTAGGATGCAGCAGTCTGTCACTAAAAGAGCTCTCCAGCTCTGCAAAAAATCCATGCATGTGATGGGAGATATTGCCCATCAGTGATGGGATTTTCCTCACAGTGCTTTTGTCTCCCACCACCTGCGCTGGGTCCAGAGGGCATCCCAGGACAGAGCTGGCCCTGCTAATGAGTTTATCCATCTGCTTCCTCTCAGCTACAGAAGAGCTGCTGCTCCATCAGACCACACCATATGAAGGCTGATACCACCACAGAGTTAAAAAAAAGAGTCTTCTGGAATGGTCCCTGCACTCAGAAAGACCTCAGCCTCCTCAGCAGGGATAGTCTGTAATGATCCTTCTTGTAAAGAGCATCATTGTTGTGACTCCAGTCCTGTTTATTGTTCAGGTGAACACCCAGGTACTTATAAAAGTCCACTATCTCAGCATCAGTTCCCTGGATGTTAACCGGTGTCAATGAGGTGGGATTACACCTGCGAACATCTACCACCAGCTCCTTTGTTTTCCCTGCATTTAACCTGAGATGGTTCTGCTGGTACCTGTCTACAAAGTTCTGCATCCACTGGCTGTACCCTGTCGTCCTCATCCAACACAACTGTACCTCTTACTGAGTCCATAAAGGGACACTGGAGGAAAAAAAATCCCTCTTGCCACGAGTTAGGAATGTGCACTTCAAGATGGACAGAGCTAACTAAAGGTCCATTCTGGAAGAAAGCCTGGTAGAGATGTGAAAGACTTGAGTGGGGTAGAGATTCACATTCCAGCAGGACTTTTAAACAGACACAGTGGACAATAATAAACTACTTTTTTTGGTAAATAGCTCAAAATTCTAATAAAAATGCATCGAAGTTTGGTGTTTTAACATGTTAATGGTGGAAAAGTTTAAATTGAGTGAATAAAGTTGCAATGCCCTGCTTTACCCATGTTCATCCCACAGATTGCATCCCAACAGTTTGGATGCAGTCATGGAGAGACCCTGCTGGTGTGCTGATGCACCCTAATGTATAACCTTTTAATTCCTGCCCTTCATTTGATGTATTAGTGAGAACGTTCACATTTCTTGGTTATTTGTGGTGATTTGGGGTTCTCTAAAGCAAACAAAAATAAAGAAAGCACATAATATTCCTAACTGGTCTCACCTTAACATATCTCACACTAATCTCATTCTGCATCCAGAACAGAGAAGAACTCTAGTTCCTGTGTTGAAGCAGCTGGAAACAACATAATAGATGCAGATACACAAGCCAAATCAGGGCAAAGCCTTTACCACAGGGGTGGATGGAGCACAAAAGGAGGCAGCGAAAACTTTGTCATCTGGCTGAACTGAGTAAATCAGAGGATACACAGATCCTCTTCATCTCGTCCAAATCTGACTCTTTCTATATCCGTTCCTGTCTCTTTCTGTCTGTCTTCTCTCTCTGTTCCCCTTTGTCAATGTTCTCATTGTTCAGTCAGCTGAAAGCTATTTTCAAATGCCACAGCCAACTGCATCAATGGCAAACTAAATCTTGAACGCGCCGTGCTCATATGCACAGTTTTGCTTCATTAAACAAGAAATGACTGTGAAAGTTCTGATTAAGCACACATATCTTCCGAAATGTCACGTTGTAGTGCCTCAGAAAGGAGCGATTCTAAAATGAACCTAGCTATAAAATCCCACCAAATATATAAGGATATATTAATGCTGCAAAAATGCCCATAATATCTGAAGGTGTATTCCCTCATGTGTTCGTTGTTTCACCCTCTCTCGCACTCTTTCTTTGCGATGCTTCTATCCCCGCTGCTTTAATGACCTGACATTTCAGTGGGTAACATTAAAGTTTCATCTGACCTCATCTTAAAAAGAAAAAAAAAAGTCCCCTTAAGCAAGTAACTTGTCTGCTCCAGTGAAGCTGTTTATTGTCCATCAGGAAGGCATCATGACCGTGCAAAGAAGCTGCCTGGAGCTTTCATGCAGCCCACACTTAAGCAGAACTCTGTGGATTCACAGTTGGAATCAGATATTTACATACATTGTGTAAAAATACACACAACCCTATTATTTTCCCTCAGATGTTAGAACCGCCCGAACCTTTCCTGTTTTAGGTCAGCTATGATTATCCATATTGTTTGGAGTTACTAAATGAGAGGGAGGGTTGTTTGATTTTTAGAGAGCTAACAGAGGTTTACATACAAGACTACTATGCCTTTAAACCATTTGGGAAAGCCCAGTTAATGATGTAATGGACCTTCTTAGACTCTAATAGGTTAATTTACAACACTGAGTTTCGCTGGAGGCACATCTGTGGAAGTATTTTAAGGCAAGACCTTTAACCACACTGCTTCAAAGAGTGGCATCATGGGAAATCAAACCAGATCAGCCAAGACACCCGGAAGATAATTGTGGCTGGTTCATCTTGGGATACAAGTTCCAGATGCCTGTAGGTGCCACCTTCATCTGTTCCAGCAGTTATATACAAATATAAACACCATGTTCATGCATCATACCATTCAGAAAAGAGATTGATTCTTTGTCCCAGAGATATTTTTTTTTTCAAAATTAACAATTTAGACCCAGAATAATTACAGAAAACCTTGTGAAGATGCTGGCTGAGGCTAGTATGAGAATTGCATTATTAAAAGGGTCCTCTGCTAATATGGACTGAAAAGCCAGTCAGAGAGGAAGAAGCCATCACTCCAAAAAGCCTAATTACAGTTTGGTAATACACTCAGGAACAAAGACAGTCATTTGTGGAGACATACCCTGCAGTGTACTGTAACTATAATTCAGAACAATGTGTATTGTTACATTTGAAGGAAAGAAAATGGGGGAAGCTCACAAACCAAGTCAAAAAGTTTATCTCCTCCACTTTGTTTTTCCTGCAGATTTAGTGGTATTGTCAGGTGTTGGTTTGTGGTTTGTGGACCGGAGTGCAGGCAAGAGCTCTGAACTTGCATGTTAAATGAAAGTGATTTAATGAAATAATAAAATAACCAGGCTTACAGGCAGGCAGGCGAAAACAGGATATAGGAACATAACACAGACCAGAACTGGAGTAGCATGAAAGACGACCTGACCTGAGTGTGACTTAACTGGCTGACTAAACATGGGAGGAGACGAAGGGACAGCAGGTGGAGCAATTAACACAGGTGAGAAGAGTAAAGGTAATTAAGCTGAGGGAAGAGGGCAATGATCTGACATAGACAAGAGGGGAGCAGGATCTAACAAGAAAACATGATGAATGACCAGATATGAAACAATAATCAACTAACTAAAATGAGGCAGGTAGGAATAGGCAAGTAGAAATAAAACAGAAACACAAAACTACTAACACAAAACTAACTAATGACAGAAACAACAATCCACCGATAATAAACAATACTAAAAGGTGCAGCCCTAAACAGAACTGCACAATCCCCAGGAACTGAAAAATAACCAGGGACCTAAGGATCCTGGCAGGTATTGAAGAAAGCAGATCAGCTATCCATGTTATGATCTTTACATAAATCTGGTCATATCGATTGTTCTTTAGATCTTTACTAATGTAACTCACCTTCCTTATGTGTTGAATTTACTTCCTATTTTGTTATTGTTTTATATCTCTTTGGTCTCTTGTTTTTAGTTGCTGTCTTGTCTGGTCATGCTCCGTTCAGTCTTTGTTCCCATCTGTTTTCCTGCTTGGTTATTTTGTTCCTTAATTTTCCTTCAGTTTTCTCTTCCTCTCCCTACATTCCTCAGTTTTGTTTCAGTACCATCAGCATCCCTCTTTGTGACCTACCCTCCTGTATTTAAGATCCTCTGTTTTAGTTAGGTCTTGTTAGATGTCCTGTGGATGTGATGTTGCTCATCCCGGTGGATGAAATCATTGGACAAAAGTATCAGTCAGGAGAAGAAGTTCACAACCCCATCTGATTGAAAATATATCGGAAGGGCTCTGCTTCAAATTTAAATAAACTCTGCATGCTACAGTGTACTATTATTGCCAGTTTAATATGTGATACACTAAAAGACTCATACCAAAAATTATTTCAACTGATTATTATCACTTTTTCCCAATAACATGTATGCCTGTTTTGCTGTTGAACATCTCACAAATCTGACATCTTCAAAAGACAGGTAAATGCTTAAGCATAGGTTCTAATTAAACAGTATTAGTTCTTGTTTAATATAATTTACTTCTGGACGTGAACTGTCTCTTCTTGTAGTGTTTGTATGGCTGTGTGAAATGCCCTACAGAGCATTGCTATTTATTTATTTATTTACTATCTATCCTCCTATCTGCAAATTGACTGTTCTTTAAGGGAAATCATATTGTAATCAAAGATCACAAAGGATAATCCTGCATTCATTATCATGACTATGACCTGAACCTTCTGTATCTAATCAGATTAGAGATTGGTATTGAGAAAATAAAGTAGCTCACCCAAAGTGTGTCGCCAGCAAAGATCAAACAGAAAGCAAGATGTATGCAAGTTTAGAGAGATCAAATTCCTTACAAATGTGTCCTTCTAAACCCTGTGTGCCGCTGCACTCTCACCTATGCAGCTCATTTGTGTTGGAACTGCAAACCCTGGTTGGTTTCTGTGGGCCAGGGGAACTTTTTGTGTGGTTTTGATTCGTGAAAATGAAATACAAATGATCTCCTGCTTTACTAAACGTCTGTTAAAAATTAATAAAGGATTGCTGGTTCAAGTTGCAATGACAAATTTCTGCATATGAGACACAATGCTTTTCATACAGAGCGACTGAGTGTTGACAGTAAGTTTACATAATCCCTACATTTTTTCATCCTACTTTGGGGTTTAAGGAGGATTTTCCATAATTAATTACCAAATTTATACGAGAACAGACTCTTTAATCCGCTGAAACTGCCATGCATACATTGTGTCGTTCACAGTAACAGACTGGCAGGATCAAAGAACTGGAGCTTTTCATTCTTGTTGACAGCAGCACCATCCCGTGGCCAAGAAGGGTATTACGATTTCTCCATAATGGTTAAGCAATGCAACCACATTCTTATCCGATAAAAAGCAATCAATATTAAATTTACCTAATCTAGATTATTTTATTTTGTAAATACTAAAATGAACACGGTTTTGTAATTTTAACTCATCATAAAGCATCAAATATAAAATTAAAAATCTAAATCTGATCCCCCCCCCCAAACAAACTAAGTGACGCTGAACTATGAAGGTTATTTTGTTCCAATACGATTTGTGCATTGTAAGTGTGAATTTGAAGTTGTAGAGGGAGTTAAATTCTAAAAAAAAAAATTACAAGTACAAATTTTTTTTACACCTCTTCAAATTTTGAGTACAAGTACACAAATTGTGTTCTGTGAGTTACACATCAAAAACCTCTTACATTCTCAGTTTTGCTCCAAATGGTCCAGAACTATTGTTGCTAAACTATTTGTGCATTGTAATTTTGGTGTTTTGTAATTGTAGATTTTTTTAAATCTGTCACAAGTACAAAATAAAGTTACACCTCTTCAAATTCTTGAGTACAAGTACACAAATTGTGTTCTGTGAGTTGCACATCATAAGTGTCTGTCATTCAGTTCTGCTACAGTTGATCTAAAACAAAAGTTGCAAAACAAATTCAAACACGTGTATTAAAATCTTCAAAAAAATATTTTTTAATATTTTTTTCCCTTAACACAAATACAAATCAACAAGTACAACTGCACGAATCTGCTCCTGTGAGTCACAAATTCATCTTTACAAGTTACGCCTTCATTTTCACTTTTGACACAATCGCCCCAACGGTAAAAAATGATCTGTGACTTGTGGGTAGTACCCTTGATCAGACAGCAGGGGGAGCTGCCTGCTCGGTCAGTCTGTACAAACCGGAAATACACACTGCCTTGTTGCCTTTTAAGTACTCTGCACGCATATGCCTTTGAAGGACGCAGCTGTCACTGTCATAATCAAAGCCATGTTTTTCTTTCCTGTCACTACATTTTTGAACCGAAAAACCAGAAAATTTTAATGAAAAAAAAACGCCCGTTTTTGGATTTCGCCAATTCCATTTTCCATTTTCTCCTTAGGATTTAAAAGATAAAGCCGGTTTCACGGCTGGCCCGGAAGTGCAGGAAAATATTTCAAAATAAAAGCATCGATGTAACATAATGGAAGCCTGAAGAAAAAATAATAATGAAGCGTAGAGATGTCTTGAATAAAAAAAGGACGGTTTTACGTTGCAATATGATAGTTTATTGTAGAGACATGAGCGTTATTACATTATTGGGTGTTTTATTAATGGAACATGAAGCATAAAAGCAAATCACATGCTGTAAACCAAAAATATAGAAGCAAAGTTTATTTTTCTCATCAAGCAAAACCCACCTTCACTATAGGATTACTGTCTATATGTGTCTTGATTTTAGTGACAGTACATATTTTTTAAGCTAACAGAGAAATGAAGATTTTTTCATAGATATAATTGATTTATCTTTACTCACAAATACATACAAATACTGCCACGGGGATAGAGTGCCTCATATATTTCATATTTGTCATACAAAAGATGCTAATTAAAAAGTTACACTGTTCCGTGTCTGGGCTACAAAAGCATCTATAGCAGCTTTCACGTGAGTTCCTCAGTGTTTTCTCTCTCCACGATGGAAATTTTTGATTACATTTTTACTAAACAAGAGTTACAATCTCCCTTATTGAATAGCCTATAGATGGAGATTCTTATTCATAAAACAACTGAGATCCAATCTAACCAATAGCTAGATAAGCTGCATTGCCTATCTTTGCTTATGTCCTACACTGTACCCAGGCTAGCCTTTTTATTTCAGGCTATTTAATTTTGGAGTGGGTTTTTATTTTGTTTTATTATTGTATTATGTATTATTTTTTATGTGAGTGCTGCTTGTCAAGCAGCATGAGTTGCCTCTATCCACTATATAAAATAAAAATGCCATGCCATTAATCAAGCTTTTTTTATTAAATGAAAAGCAATAATAGTATTTTACAGATCAAATAAGATGCATAATACACACGCACACACAATGTGATACAGATTATAATAACCATTATAACCAGTTATGAAAGTGTTATACATCAATGTAGGAGCTATTTCCCTATTTTTGTTTTAGAACTCAGATTATTTAGTTCATTTGGTGTATAAATACATGTACTCCAGGTAGCTCAGGAGGAAAGTGGGTGGGCTTATAATTTTTTACCAGTCTTCCAGTGCTGCAGTCTGTCAATCTACCAGTCCTTTCAGGAAACCAGGCCAGGAGAGGTGGCAAGTACTTTTTCAGTTTGTATCAAGTTTATTTTTTCCTGAAGAAACCTGGAATAAACTCACGGAACTGCATTTTGACGTATTTTGAGAATTTTTTGTACTGCGTTAAACCAGAAACCCACTATTCATCAAGAGACAATTTGCTTTAAATTTATTTTTTGTTTGTTTACTTTTAAGTTTTTTCATAGACAAGTAGTCACTACAATCAAGAAAAAAAATGGAACAGGAAAAAAAAAGGTCCCATAACAAATTTTCTTCCGCTGAGCAAGAAGTGGATCTAGTGGGAGAAGGAGGGACCTGTCTATTGCCTCCCCTGTCCCTTGATCCGATCAGCCATTTCTAAACTGCCATCTTCACATCATTCCTGGTGATCTCGCTGGTTAAGGTGTTCTTCTTTAAAGCTCCTGCAGGAAATATATGTTATGGTCACAATAAATTAGTATAAATTTCTCTGGACTAAAGTTACTATATTACAGTTATTATTATCCATCATGCACTTACCAAATATGACTTCAAACAGCTTTAAAGTCCTGATTTACCGCTTTCCATTCCGTACCTAAGGGGGAACAAAGTCAGTACAAAGTTAAATCATTTTTAATTTTTTTGCAGCTTTTAATGGCTCGCTTTTATTGACAGTAGACTGACAGGAAAGGGGCGGAGGAAGGGGGGAGACATGCGGCAAAGGGCCGCGGGTCAGACCAAAGGCCTCCAAATATGGGTCACGCTACCAGCTACGCCACGAGCGCACCCCCAGCTAAATCATTTTAGAACCACTGGAGTAAACCTGACAAAAAGACAAACTCTGGATCTAGATTATTTTCATTGTTGATTAATGTATCGGTATAGATTAATGTATAATTGTTGATTATTTCAACATTGTGATTGGTTGCTATAATAATAAAATGTTAAAACATTTTGAAATATGTTGGTGCTTCACAAATCTCTTGTTCTGTCCACAAAACAAAGAGATACTCGGTTTATGGCCATGAATGAACAAAGAAGACCAAGATATTCCTATTTATGAAGCTGAAATCATAGAATTAGGACTTTTTTGCTTTAAGAAAACTATAGTTGCCAGTTAATTGAATTATTGATTACTGTTCAATTTATTGATGATTTGTTGCAGCTCAGATCACATCTACTGCCAGCCCCCCAATAAAACTGAATGAAATTTCACTAGCCTAGACTTTACATACATACCAGTTCAGACATGAAGCTTGGGTCAGACAGTTTTTCCTCCATTACTTCGACCTCCCTAACTGTCTTTAGGGGGAAACCATCTGGGATGAAAGAAAGGATGTCACCACTGCTGCCACGCTGTGCCATGGTTTGTAGCATCCTTCTAGTGACTCGATTGTCTTCTTTGAGTTCCTCGAGGACTGTCAGGATGTGAACAAGGATGTTGTCCCTTATTTGCATTTGCGGGGTTTCGGGTGGTGAAATGGTTGACCTAAGGAGGAGTACAAGCAAAAAAAGTGTCATTGTAGACCAGTTGGATAGAGCAAAGGAGATGTCAGCACAGACACTTCAATCAGACAATTAAACGGGCTGATTGAAAGTACACATTCCAATCAGTTTCACTCACATCACTGTATGTCAGAATTGGAGGCAGTACAGGTGTCGGGGCAGACCAGAGGGTGGCTGGAGGCAGAGGAGGTGTAGGCCTGTGGGTGGATGAAGGCAATGGAGGCGTCAGCACAGACCTGTGGGTGGATGGAGGTAGTGGAGGTGTAGGGTCATCATCATCTTCTTCCTCGCTGGACAGAATCACTCTCCTAGACCTGTAAAATATACCAGCACAATCAGATAATTCATTTGTTACAGTTAAGTGAATTGAAGTGTTTTAAAAGTAGTTTGGTACAGAATACTAAAACAATATATTTTGTACAACAGGTGACACAGTTGTGCATATAATCATACAATGTAGACATCAGTGTTTCCATAGACTATCAGTGTGTTGTGCTGGGAGACGACACTAACATACATGCATAATACAAAGAGCCTTACCTCTTTCTGCGCTTCCCCCTTCCCATGTTCTCCACAGAATCAGACTCTGTCGGGACATCTGTGTTCTGTTCAAACTCAACCAATTTTATACGGGCTATCTCGTATGTTGCTGTCTGAGAGATACAAAAGAAAGAGTTACAATTACTTTCATTTCAGAGAACAAATTCTAACCAAATCAATGGTGAGCTCATCATGTCGCATCATATCATACATTAAGAAAGATGGTTACATTATAATAATTGAACTTTATTGATCTCACAATGGAGAAATTCACTTCTGCATCTTAACCCATCCCCTTGGGGAGCAGTGGGCTGCCACTGTGTGGCGCCTGGGGAGCAATTGGGGGTTAAGGGTCTTGCTCAGGGACCCAGAATGGCAGCTTGTGAGAGTTGAACTCAGAACCTCTGGGACCGAAGCTCTGTGCTCTAACCACTAGGCCACCACTCCCCAATTACACTACCTGCTTTTCTCTTGACAGTCAACTTGTAGGTTACCCAGTCACAGTCAGAGTGTGGGTCCTATTGCTCTATGACCGCCTTTGCAATTTTAACTTTTGCTGTTGGCCAGTAGCATTCATCCTCCTCAGGCCCGATAAACCATTTGGTCGGAATCACTGCCAAACCTCCACCATTTTCAAAATCAAAAAATGCAAAAGGCAACATGATTAAAGAAAAAAAATACACATCAATAGAAATTCATACATGCATAACAACAAATAAAAAACAAAAAACAAAGCACTAGTGCAGGAGTGGCAATGCCACATATCCAGTCTTGTGTGGTAACATAACCATTTTTGTTTTTAAGTCCTCCAGAGGTAGTAGCTGCAAGTGTTCAGATAAATTGAAGACAAAAAGAATTCCAATAAGTGAGGAGTCCATTGGATAGGTTAAAAACGGTTGGGCGTTTTCAAAGGAATTACACAGTACTTTAACGGTGTCGGAATGTGACAATATGTTTTGCACAATAACATTTCCCCCAACAGAAAAACAGTTATTGCCACGTGAAGAGGAGATCAGCGTCTGTCCATCATTGTAAGATCTATACTGTCACTATCTGGCATATCATATGAATCCCAATTTTCATTGATATGATCAAATGATGGAATGTTACAGGCATAAAAAACATCAGTGGAATTTTCTTCTTCATGATTACTTGATAAATTCTCATCGCAAGCATAGTAGAAAGTGTCCATGTCTATGTTCTCAGAATTAACTGCCAACAAATCAGTCAACTCCTTTTCGAGCATAAGCAAATGTTCCTCCACTTTTGCCAATACTTTCCTCCTTTTTGAATTCTCCATTATTTAAAAAAAATAACAATAAATGTTTTAGCTTTCAGCTATGATAACAAACACAAGAGATAACAAACTCCAACCAACAACTGCAAATGATTTGGTTAGAAAATTTATTTCTGTGGTTAATCACAGATCTAAATCCATGTAAAATGAAGCTAGATTTGTTTTGAGTTTATCGCATCACAGAGGTGACTATAGGCTAATGTGTGCATTATAAGGCGGGGGGGATTTCAGATGGATATATGCACTGCATTATCATTTATTTAAGAGTCAAAAAGCGACTTCACTTTATTGAAACAAACCCAAAGAACAGCAACCCGCAAATAGAAAAAAAAATTAAAGTCGTTTTAAATAATCAGGCTTGGAAACAGTGATCGTGGGTCACTGGAACTACCGCATCGAGGGGAAAGAAAAAAAAAGTCCAGCGCGGCGAGGGAAAAAAAACATCAGCGCCATTAACGCGCGTTAAAAACAGTCGGCGTTGGGGTATACTCACGGCCCTTTTAACTTTCCGTCAAATACCGACTGCCAAAAAAACAATAAAAAAATAAATACACTAAACAGCCCAAGTAGCTAAGGTCTAATAGTGTAAATCCAGCTCTGATTCCCTTACGACGGTAGAATGTGCCACAGATCCGAAGCTCCGAGCCGACGGCGGTAGCAGCTGCGGTCGTGGTCACCTAAAACTGTGGCTTTTTTTGTTGCTGCTGTTATTACTCTCAAACCCGTAGCATTCTCTAAGCTATGTCTGCAGCAGACACTTTAAACCTAGCCCCTGCACTGCTTATAGTTACTTTTCGAAAAACAGTATTTATTAGATGTAGAGGTATATTCTTACCTATATGTCGTCCGAAAGATAACCGTCTCCTCTCCTAGGATAACAAGATGGCGTCTGTTAACTTCCGGCTAAGCGTGGTGTCGAAATCCACTTCCGGCAGAAATTAAACTGTTTTCTTAGCGAGACTACTGGATGATCCTGGATGATCCAAGGTTTAGTTCTGTTTCAAACAATTTTCGTATTTGTTTAGTTAGCTTGGGTGATTTTCAAGATACTAATTTAGTTGTGAAATTATTAAAATGTGAACATTATAAACGTTCCCCTGTCTCGTGTTCACTGCCCCCTAGTGACTGAATTGAGAATTGTGGTAATTTATTTTTCCCCTTCTAAAGTTTGTTAATAAAGGCCACAATTAATGAAATACTAAATTCTTAGCATGCTTCGTTTGCAAGACATCTTAGCAAAACATGTTTTTTTAAAAAGCTCTTAAAAGCTACTTAATCCACAGCGTGGTGATGTTAGAACAGAATTAACTACAAAATCATTAAGATAAGATAAGCTTTATTGATCTCACAGTGGAGAAATTTATTACGCTATACATAAAATAATAAAAAAACAACGCACATACTTTTTGGTTTGACATTAATTCCAGTGTATCAATATGAAAGTGGAATTCACCTGTGTGAAAACAATAAAGGAAGAGACATTACCGTGGCAGTATTTGTAGTTATTTGTGAGTGAAGATAAATCAAATAAATCAATGAAAAAAATCTTAATTTCTCTGTTAGCTTCAAAAATATGTACTGTTCACTAAAATCAAGACACATATAGACAGCAATACAATAGTGAAGGTGGGTTTTGCTTGAGGGGGTTTGCTTGATGAGAAAAATAAACTTTGCTTCTATATTTTTGGTTTACAGCATGTGATTTGCTTTTATGTTTCATGTTCCACTAATAAAACACACAATAATGTAATAAAGCTCATGTCTCTACAATAAACTATCATGTTGCAACGTAAAACCGTCCTTTTTTTATTCAAGACATCTCTACGCTTCATTATTATTTTTTTCTTCAGGCTTCCATTATGTTACATCGATGCTTTTATTTTGAAATATTTTCCTGCACTTCCGGGCCAGCCGTGAAACCGGCTTTATCTTTTAAATCCGAAGGAGAAAATGGAAAATGGAATTGGCGAAATCCAAAAACGGGCCGTTTTTTTCATTAAAATTTTCTGGTTTTTTGTTTCAAAATTGTAGTGACAGGAAAGAAAAACATGGCTTTGATTATGACAGTGACAGCTGCGTCCTTCAAAGGCATATGCGTGCAGAGTACTTAAAAGGCAACAAGGCAGTGTGTATTTCCGGTTGGTACAGACTGACCGAGCAGGCAGCTCCCCCTGCTGTCTGATCAAGGGTACTACCCACAAGTCACAGATCATTTTTTACCGTTGGGGCGGTTGTGTCAAAAGTGAAAATGAAGGCGTAACTTGTAAAGATGAATTTGTGACTCACAGGAGCAGATTCGTGCAGTTGTACTTGTTGATTTGTATTTGTGTTAAGGGAAAAAAATATTAAAAAATATTTTTTTGAAGATTTTAATACACGTGTTTGAATTTGTTTTGCAACTTTTGTTTTAGATCAACTGTAGCAGAACTGAATGACAGACACTTATGATGTGCAACTCACAGAACACAATTTGTGTACTTGTACTCAAGAATTTGAAGAGGTGTAACTTTATTTTGTACTTGTGACAGATTTAAAAAATCTACAATTACAAAACACCAAAATTACAATGCACAAATAGTTTAGCAACAATAGTTCTGGACCATTTGGAGCAAAACTGAGAATGTAAGAGGTTTTTGATGTGTAACTCACAGAACACAATTTGTGTACTTGTACTCAAAATTTGAAGAGGTGTAAAAAAAAAATGTACTTGTAATTTTTTTTTTTAGAATTTAACTCCCTCTACAACTTCAAATTCACACTTACAATGCACAAATCGTATTGGAACAAAATAACCTTCATACTGAACGCACCGTGAGCCTCAGTGCTGCTCTCCGCTCTCTCGTCTCATCCTTTTGTGTGCTCTGTCCAATGGACGCGCAGATGCGGTTTGCTGCCCGCTAATTGGCTGCAAAGGAGGAAGATGCAACGTCCAGGGACAATAGATTGAGGACTTTTTAAGGCGTCCTAATGATGTGGTGAAGATCCTTTGACTGCTGTCGCTGCTTTAGCGTGTGCTCGGAATATTGTCCCCCGGTGTCTGCTGATTGCTGCAGCTCCCCCTGCTTTGGCTGGGCTCTGCTTCTTTATCCGGATCGTTGGATGGGATGTCGGCCCGTCGTGCTCCGTTGCATGAAGTCATGTCCGAGAAAATGTAGCTCCGGGTTGTTGCTGTTGGTGGCTCTGTCTGCAAAGGTAGGACGCCTTTCAAACAGGCCGTACGTGCTTTTGGATAGCCTCATTCTAGATCTGAAATTCAGATCTAGAATGGTTTTTGATTGGTGACTTCTACCAAACATGGCCACTTCCGCCAGTGCAGTTCATTTGAATGGAAGCATCTCTCCTTGATAAGGGTTTATTGTATCAGATAACATTCATGTTTTCCAATGTGCTCTCTTTTTTTCTGAATTTTGATGGCTTTGATGTGGATTTTATGTTGTAGAACAACACAGAGCAGTGCACAATTGCAAAGAGCAAAGAAAAGGATACACAGTACAGCAAAATTAAAATAAAGAAATCACAATTAAACATATGACTCATGTCATGCATTTGTAATCATCCCTTTGAGTCAATGCTTTCTAGAACCAGCTTTCCCTGCAATTACAGCTTCACCTCTTTTAACCTAGGGCACGTCTTTACCAGCTTTGCAGCTACAGATCGAACATTGTCTCTGCAAACAGCTATTTCCAAGTCCTGCTGCACATTCTCAGTTGGATTTCGGTCTGGACTTTGACTGGGTCATCCTAATGAATTAGTATGTTTTAAACTTAAAAACGTCCCCTTTTTTTGTCTGGCTGTATGTTTAGGATCGTCGTCCTGATGGAAGGGGAACCTCCACCTAAAGTCTCATGTCTTTTGCAGCCTCTGACAGGTTTACTTCCAAGATTACCCTGTGGGTAGCTCCATCCACCTTCCCATCAACTCGAACCAGTTTTCTTCTCCTTGCTTAAGAACAGAGCAGTATTCCCCACAGCATCATGCAGCCTTCACCACGTTTTATAGAGGGGAATGTGCGTTCAGACTAACATGTGTTTTTAATTTTCCCAAAAAAGTTCAGTTTTGGTGCCATCTGACCAAGCCTGTATTCTTTCATGTTTGATATATCCCCCACATTGCTTGTTCTAGCAAATTGCAAACAGAACTTCTTATAACTTTCTTTTTACAATGTTTTTTCTTCTCGACACTCTTCATTAATAGCCAGATTTATGGAGTGTACAACTAACAGCTACTGGTACTGCTTGACAGGTTGTCCTGCCAGAGCTATGGATCTCTGCAGCTCCTCCAAGGTTACCATGGGCTGCTTGGTGGCTTCTCCGATTAATGCTCCCCTTCCCCAGCCTGTCCGTTTAGTTTGCCATCCATCCATCCATCCGTCCGTGTTCTTTCATATTTATGACAATCAGCTGTATTTTTACTGAGACTATATTCCATAAAGATGGTCTCTCTTCGGACCCCTCACACTAATTGGTTGTATTGGACTTGATTCAGGGATATCTTAATAAATGCCACAATTTTCAGATTTGTATTTGTGTAAAATTTTGAAAAAGGTGGCATTTTACTTTCCCTTAAAGGTATACTATGCAACCGGGGTTGATTTTCCAGCGAGGCTCCCCCCAGAGGGCGAAAGTAAAAGTGCACTGTCGTAAAGATGCTCAGCTGTTCTCCTGGTTTCTCCGTCAAGCCAGGCGCGGTTGTTTTGAGCTTAAGCCGGGCATACACTGTAGGAGTTTTTCAGTCGTGGTACTTACATACATCTCAAACTGTGCGACGGAACCGCGGGGTTTAAAAGTTCAACGCTCACGATCTGTGTTTTCACACTGTACGTCGTGCCCCGGTGGGTGACAGGGACCCAGATCAGGGGGTCGAGCCCGGCTCGGGTGAGGCCCACGGGAGGCACCGGGCGTCGAAGGGAACGGAGGGGAGAGAGGAAAGACGAGATGCCCTGGCGGCCGCGCGGCACGGCAGACCGACCCCCTCCCCCCGCGCGAGCGGAGGCGTACGGAAACAGACCGCCAGCGCGTCGCGCGGACCGGAACGCTCGCCTTCCCCAACCCACCCGCGAGCCGACGCCGGGCCCCGCGGGTCCCGGGCCGGGCGGAGGTCGCTTCGGGGACGCCGCTCCCCTCCCTCCCCTGGCGCGGACGGAGATGAGGGGAGGGCGCCCCCTCGTAGCTCTGCTTGAAGAGCAGGATGCGCTCACGAAAACCTCACAACGGCCGACTGAATTTCAAACAGTGTAAGCCCGGCTTACAGCAGACAGGCGAACGCAACGAAAAGTCGAAAAAACGGCAGTACAAACAATGACTAACACAGTGAAAGTATGAACCTACAGAGCACACAGAGAGAGAGAAACCATTCCAATGTTACTTACAATCGCATCAGCAGAAACGCGAGGTCCGCGTCAGCCTTGCAGCCTTCTTTTTCTTTTAGCTCTCGCCATTCGGAAAAAGCTTGCCCGATGTTCACCCGTGTACGACTCCTCTTTCTGTCCACAGCCCTTGTCCTCTTTCTTGCCTGCTCCGACATGGGCTTTCGCTGTTTTCTCGTTGGTTCCGCCATGATAACTGCACAGATATCACCACTGCGCTAGCAACGAGCAAGCGTTTCACTGGGGGCGTGTAGCAGTTCTCGCCGTAAAGCAAGACCGACTCTCGCAATGCACGAGACATCTGAGCCTGTGGGTGCGGGCCGAGGGCTCCTGCAATTGCAAGTACGGTATTTCCCCCACAGACCACCAGGGCGGCCGAGAAAACCTTTGTTCGACCTGAAATGACTCGTTTAATCATCCAAAACGGTATTGAACACATTAACTGAAAAATGTTGCATAGTATGCCTTTAACAAATGTTTGGTTGTATTGGTTCATCTGGGGTTCAAGGGGTACATCTATAGCTTTTAGAAACACATGATTCATTTTTAGAGCTAAGTATGTTTTTTTATAAAACATGGCAAAGTTTTATAAGAAGTATAGATTCATGCAGTTTTATCGTTCAGTCATCATTTCCAGTTGTGCACGCTGCGATATCGGCGCTGAAGATCCAGGTGACCTTCTTGGTGTTGCAGGTGTCACTGTCTGAACGATGCTGGAGCGATGTCTGATGTTGAGACCACGTATGCAGACTTCATCGCCTCAGGCAGGACGGGTCGCAGGAACGCCCTTCACGACATCCTGCAGAGTCCCACCGACCCGCAGGGACGAGAGCTGTCCCTCACGCTGTCTCTGTCCCAGCTGCACATCAACACAGGAGGGGGCGGTAAAATGATCCGACACTCTCTCAGTTTAAACGCAGATTACTGTGGCTGATCATATGTCTCATGCATGAAAAGATGAACTTCCTTTCCAGTACACTAAAAGGTTAGGATGGGTTGAAATCGGGCAATAAAAGGCATCTACGGAGGTTTTACTGCGGTAGAAGCCTCTCCTCACCTTTGGTTTCCAGCAATGAAAAGTCACCTAGTAAAAACAGTCTGACTTGGATATTTTTGGGGGCTCGTCCAGGATGCACTGTTCGTTCTAGTCGTTTAGAGAAACTGCCTGCAGTCAAACAATAATATTAGAAATCAATATTAGAAAACAATTTTCCACGTTAAACTTTTTAACATTTTGCCACATTACAGCTACAAACTTCTGTGTGTTTTATTGAGGTTTTATGTTTTATCTTCACAAAGTGGTGCATAATCATGAGTCGTAAGGAAAATTATTAGGGCTGTCAATCGATTAAAAAAATTAATCTAATTAATTACATACTCTGTAATTAATTAATCTAAATTAATCGCATATAATTTTTGCTGTGAAAGTATTTTAAATATTTAAATTCAAATGATTCAATGAATAATCAGCATTAGATAAATTAAAGTTCAAAAACTCTTATTCACATTTCATGCCTTCAGACGTTTTAACATGTGTCGTTGTGGCATATGTGGCACACAGTAACGTAGGGGACACAATGAAAATAAATGAACACTCCCCTCAATATCAACACTTTACAACAGTAAAGTGACGTCCGCGCTACTTCCGGGTTACGCCGGTAGGCAAAAACAGGACTGTTCTCGCCAAACACCGTGACAAAACGGGTGAATTAGAGCGTGCTTTTAGTTTATGCCACACAGAGGCATTCCAAATCGTTGGATGTACGTTTCTTTCGTTTACCGAAGGACGAAGAAAGAAATGGATATTTTCAGTGAAAAAGGACCCAGGCAAAAAAATCCCAATGGACTGGGGGAGCCATCATACCCCGAAAGAATTTGCAGTCTACACTTCATCTCCGGTAAATACAACTTAATTTTGCACTGGTCATTGTTCTGCTTAAATAATTAAAGCCGCAAGCGGCGTCAATCGGCCCTGAAGCCAAGCGCCTTCGCGCACCGCCGGCCGCCAGCCACCGCAGAAGCTGTCACGCATTTTCTCCGTCCGTCCGTCCACCGGCCGATACACACGAACGCGTTGAGCAGCGTTGGCCCACGACTCACAAAAAATCTAGTGCAGATCGGTGGATGCAGCGAGGAGATAGAGCCGTTGAATAATGATAATGCATTTGGCCACCGGGCCGGACTAAATCGTTTGGCCAGCATTCACAGACTCGCTATCTGGACTGTATCTGGCAATCTGATACCATCAACCATCAACTTACTCTTAAAACGATCTTGATACGTTACCTAAAGAAGAAAAATACGTCGAGAACTTGTTGTTTGCTCTGTTGGCGTCTGCCGCTGTGCTCGCCTTCTGCGCAGGCGCGAAAAAACCCGGATGAAAACAATAGCAGTGACCTACCCTATACGATTAATTTGCGTTAATTTTTTTAATCCGTTAATTTTATTTAAATTAATTAATCGAAATTAACGCGTTATTTTGACAGCCCTAAAAATTATACATTGTTTTCAAACTTCAACACAAAGCGCTTTTGCATTCAGCCCTCTACACTCTGTTGCCACCAAGAAATCCAATGCTGTTAACCGCCTCCGGAAGCCGTCTAACTGGGGAATAGATTCCTCTTGTTTGTAATTTACTCTCAGAATCAATCGAGTGGTTCTGTGGAGGCCTCGGAGGTTTGTTAGAGAACATTAGTGGACAAAAAGCATCATGAATACCAAATAAAAAAGCAGACAGGCCAAAGACAACCTTGGGGATACGTTAAAAGGAGAGTTATGTTTTAAAACAACATCCTATCCCTTGAACATCTCCTGTAGCACTCTTAAGTCCATCCTATAAACATGCCCAATTGGAATACATGGCACTCCACCTAAGCAGTTTACATTCTCACAGTAACTCCGGAGGAGCTGTATAGATTCACAGCTCAGGTAGGATAGTATCGGGACAAATATTATTGTAATGTTTAATTATAATTGTGCACTCCACAAATCTGGCCTTTTAATAAAGCCGTTTCCTGTTTGCCGTGAGCCATGTAGGGTACAAAGCTAACATTTAGAAAAAGGCTCTCTGGTCAGATGAGTGAAAGCTGAGTCTTTTGGCAGAAGACTACAAGTAGCAGCAAAACAGCACCGCACTAAACTGTACACACTCCACCCGCAAGGGGAACCATGGCGTCGTGCTGCTGACGTTTCTTCAGCATGCACAAGGAAGCTGGATGGAGCTAAATACAGATCCTGTTAGAAAACCTCAAGAGAACAAATACAGCCAGAACTACATTATCCGGACCTAAATCCAAATGAGAATCTGTAGCAAGACGTAAGAACTGCTGTTCATAAACGCTCTTAATCGGCTACGGTGGTTCTACCAATTGATGCAGGAGGCTGAACAATAATGCCCACCACTGTTTTTAGATTAGTGGAAGATAAAACGCAGTGTAGTTATTTTCCTTTCACTTAACATTTCTGTGCTACTTTGTTGGCCTAGCACACGAAATATCTTCAATAGTTTGCGGTTGTAACGGGATCAGACACTTTTGCATTCTCATACATGCTTTTTGACTGTTTCTGGATCATTGCACTCAGTTTAAACATCTTTTAGAGCAAAAAATAATCATTGTATTAGTGCTGGATACAAAGGTCTACACCACACAACACTCTCATTAACTGTCTACAAGTGGAGGAAGAACGTATCTCACTGTGTAGAAAAATAGCAGCTAGTTTGGAGTTTAGACAGCTATAGCACTGTTGCTATTTTTCACTCTTTCTGCAGATGAGGAAGACGCCGAGGACAGTCACAGCTCCGCTACCTCGGCCCAGCGTGAGGCAGAGCAGAGGAACAGCTAAACCGCCGCCTTCTCCTTCTAGCAGACAGGGCGATGCCGGACGGATTACGGCCTCCGTCGCTGTGAATCCGTTGCTTCAGAAAGGCCCAGTGGCCGGAGGTTAGGGCCGTCGCTGCTGATACGCCTTCAGGCAGAGCGTCCACCCCTGCTGAGGTCTTGAGAGGTGATCGCTGAAAGCTGCAAAGTGGAACGACTGACGCTTTTTCAGTGCCGGGAGTACGCACGATAACGACTTGGCCGTTCTTTTCAAACCGATTTTGCTTTCAGTCTCTGCGGTCCGACACACAGGCTGAAGGACTAAAACTGAAAGAGGAAATAGAGCCGGCGCCACTGTGCGTTCTGCAGTAGTTCAAGCAGTTTGTAGGACCACTGAGACGTGCTGGTATAATGGGTCACAGTGGGAGTAGCGGGATCGTAGAAGCAGCGGTGCTGCTAGAGGCTGTATATTGCCAGTTAATGGTTTGTGCTTCCCTTGAACTGACATTAAAGCAGAGGGATGCGAACTTAGCCGTACCCGAACTAAAACATTGAGCTCTGGACGTCCTATTTATGCTGAACTGTTTCAATTTCATACTGTAGAGAACAAAAAAAAAAAAAAAAAGATGTTCCAGAAGAGGTAGTATGCAGGTAATGTGAGTGTACTTTAAAATGTGTGTCCTTATTTTTACACGTTTCTAATAATGCCGATATTATCACAGCCTTACACGAGTAGTTTGTCAGGTTGCGTCTATTCGGTTTGTAGCTGAGAGCTTGAGAAGAAGAAAAGTCTTTCTCGTGGGACTGATCTCGGATGGATGAGAAAAATTAAGCTCATCTGTCTGCAGAAGCATAAACACGCCACTGCTTTTACATCTAATGCTTTCTTATTAGGATAAAACCTCAGCCCTGTCACAGAGCAGGAGATGGACAGGCAGACAGGTGCAGCGTCTGTCTACAGTCCGCTGCTGCTCCTGCGCATTGAAAGGAGTCAGTCGAGAAGGTTTTGGCATCTGATCTGGATGCCCCCCCGGACGCCTCCATTTAGAGATTTTCCAGGTTTGTCTCACTTGAGGGGGCAGGCCGAGAACACACTGGAAGGAATATGGCTCCTCTGCTCCCACAGCTCCTTGGAAATGTATGCGTTTTATAAAAAAAGGTTAAGATAAAAAGCATCTGGTTTTTCACCATGTAACCTGTCGACCAGGCAAAAGCTATTCCGGTTGCCAAAATTAAACTTTGCGCTTTCCAGGAACAAGAAGGCCACTACAAACATTTGCAAACGCATGAGTCTTATTGAACAGAGGTCTGGTTTATTTCCTGGCTTTTAAATTCTGTGTGCAAAAAAAACAAACAAACATAAAAGTACTAATCTTTGACCTGTTAGGTGGTAATGGGAAGTTAGTTATGCAACTATCTGCGTTTTTTTGGCATCCCACTTATAATAACCTTTGCCTTGGTTAAACTGAGTTCAGAAATCATTGATCATGTAGGTTTAGAAAGCTAAAAAAAAAAAAAAAAAAGCATGTTGAAGATAGAAAATGCCACCGTAGGATGTAGATGACAATTTCTTTAATTTGAAAAGAGAGCTGTGGACTTGAAAGGCCGGTTTTGTTGAGTTTTTAAATCGCCTTGTGGACTGTATTCTTAAAAACAACATGCCATTTTAAAGAAAACAAGAAGCCGACATGTCAGATCATAAATCATAAAGTGAGTCGTTCCGTTGGGATGACCTCTGCTCTTTAATTTCAGGACCATACCCAACGAGTTGCCCCCTGCTGGTAGGAAGGAAGAATGCACTTTCAGGCCTATCTGTACCACTTTCAAATTAAATATGTATATATAAAAAATGCAACCACTGTGTAAACTTATGTATGGGTTCCACCTTCATCCTCCGAGCCCATGAGTCCTTTCAGCGCCTTTTGGTAGGAGATCTCTGCAGATCTTCAAAATGGCTGGCAGCATACATGTAAAACTGTCCACAAACAGCAGCTGAACGAAAGGAACACTTCCTTATTTCTAAAAGATGATAAACCATAACGTGATGTGTTTTTTTCCCGACCTTCGCACTTTATTTTCTGCGTGAGTAATCATATTTACAGTCCGACCTTTCCTGTTATAACTCTCACAGGTTTTGTCACATTTCGATTGGCCTACAGATTCTCTGAGAGTTGTTTCTTTTATTTCCACCAGTTGAACATGTCCACTTGTTTCCTGGTTCAAAGAGCAACAAGTGACATGTTTTATTTTATGGCTTTAGAGGACAAGTGCATTTTACGATGGCTTCAAGATAAGGCAGTGAATATCAGCTGGCTGCAGCTGCATTGGTGTCCCTCTTTTCTTCTTCTTCCTCTCAGTGGTGAGATCAGTAAATGCACTGGCCCAAACTGACAAACTACTCCTAAATGTTAATATGCAACTGTCAGAAGAGCTTCCAGGTACACGCGTCTGTTTGTGTGAATGTTTGGCCAACTTACATTCCTGCTCATTTGTATAGAACTGATACACGCTCATTTTTTTGTATAGATCTGCATATATGTGCTGTCTACCCTCCTTCACTCCCCATTGGAGCTTCAGCTCTGACTCATTTATCATGATAATAATGTAGGGAGATAATGTAACTCCTTCTTTTTTTTTGTTGTTCCTTTTGTGAGACCTTTCAAATTCAGCTCTTCATAACTCAGCATGTAGAATATCTGCATGGTTTCTTCTTCTTTTTTTTTTTGTCCGAGTCTCTGTAAGCGTATTTCCTGTTTACTATGTCAAACTAAATTAAATAGATGATCAATAAAAAGAGGGTGAAAAAAAGGAAATGTTTCTTGTGTTGCTGCATTTCTGAAGCCTGACCAGCAGGTTGTACTGTTGCAGAATTGAGGGTACATACAGGTACAGCTCAAAAATTAGAGAATTGCATAAAAGTGCGATATTGTTTGCCAGTCATTTTCAGAAAGCGAAAGTTATTTTATAGAGATTTATTACAACATAGAATAAAATATCTCAAGCTTTTATTCCTTGTAATTTTGATGATTACGGCTTAAAGAAAACCCAAAATTCTGTCTCTCGGAAAATTAAAATATCACATGTTTTTAGCACAAATATCAGTCTTCTCAAATGTCTGTCCATTTTTATGCTCTCAAAACTTAGTTGGGTCTCCATTTGGAATTACTGCATCTATGTGCCGTGGCATAAAGGCGGTCAGCCTGTGGTTCTGTGTAGGTGTAATGGAAGCCTGGATTGCTTCGATAGCCGCCTTCAGGTCATTAGGCTTGTTGGGTCTGGTGTCTCTCATCTTCCTCTTCATAACCGCCCATAGATGTTCTATGCGGTCAGGTCAGAGGAATTTGCTGGCCAATGAGGAACAGGAACACCATGGCTAACCATCTTTTGGTACCGTTGGCAGTGTGGGCAGGAGCCAAGTCCTCCTGGAAAATAAAATCTGCATCTCTATACAGCTTATCTGCAGAGGGAAGCAGGAAGTGCTATAGAAGTTCCAGAAAACCCAGTGGACCTACACCAGCAGATGACATGGCACCCCAAACCCTCACTGACATTGGAAACTTCACACTGGACCTCAACCAATATGGATTACATTTATGGATTACATGCCTCTCCAATGTTCCCCCAGACTCTAGGATCTTGATTTCCAAATTAAATGCAGAATTTGCTTTCATCTGAAATCAGGACTGTGGACCGCTGACCAATAGTCCAGTTCCTTTTCTCCTTAGCCCAAGTAAGACGCTTGTAGCCCATGTATACGTCTGTGCGTGGTGGCTCTTGATGCACAAACCCCAGCCTCAGTCCACTCCTATTGAATCTCCTCCGAATTTTTTTATGGATTTCACTTGACAATCCTCTTCAGGCTGCAGTTCTCCATGATTGTTGAGCATTCTGACCCAGAGTGAGAGACCGTTCAAAGGCTCAGGAAACCTTTGCAGGTGTTTGGAGTTGATTAGCTGATTAGGGAGTGACATGATTTTCCAATAATTAACTTCTTTTTTTTTTACACAGTATTTTAACTTTCTAAGACTCTGAATATTGGGTTTTCATTATCTGTAAGCCATAATCATCAAAATTACAAGAAGCAATTGCTTGGAATATATGACTCTATGTACTGATTCAATAAAACATGAGTTTTGCTTTCTGAAAAGACTGGCTTAAAGCACTGCACTATTATGCAATATTCAAATTTCCTGAGATGTACTTGTATAAAGTCTGGTGCAAAAGTTCTCATTATAATTACATTTTGCTATTTTTTAACATCACTCTTTGGTGTAATTTATCCAGGTTTTTATGTGATAGGCCAACACAAAGTGTTGCATAATAGTGAAGTGGAAGGAAAAAGATGAGTGGTTTTCCAAGGTTTTTTTTACCAAAAAACATTTGAAAAGTGTGTTGTTAGAAGGTTGGGTCACGTCTTATGCTGAGTTCAGACTGAGCGAGATTTGAGCATGAAAAAGGCGTCCAACGCCTCCACTTGGATGCTTGTGCACTTTGAAGTCTGACGCATGTCTAGAGAGTTTTTGACACTCCGAGCAAAGTGTGGGAGGAGCTATACTGTACCTCTTGAAATGCAGGGAAATATTTACCGTGGTAAAAGTTTTGATAAGTTACCCGAGATCCCAACTTCCTCATTAATCGTCTTCCGAGCAAGGTCCTTTCTAGATAATAGGATGAGCACAAACAACGACTTTGAGTTTGTCCCCCATCGACTTCCTGGCTCCTCCTGGTCCTTCCGTCTCATCAGAAAAAACTCCACCATGCCACATAGTGGCGTTTGATTGGTTCACACCCTGTGTCCAGCTGCTAAAGTTCAGATTTTCCAGATCTACCATCTGCCACTTTGGACACGCTAGATGTGTGTCAAACGGGCAAAACGCACAGTGCTAGACCTCTCGATGCTCCTAAACACGCGTCCACCATTGACTTTGCATGTAAACTAGACGCCTCTGATGCTCAAATCATGTTCGGTTTGAACGGAGCATAAAGGTTGCAGGACAGGGACTCTAGATGATTGGAGTTGGAGACTGCTGACCTAGACATCGTAGCTCTGGCTTTACGTCTGGGATCATTGTCCTGCTGGAGGGTTAACCTCTGCCCCTGGCTCATCTTTAGCAGGCTGTAACAGATATTCCTCCATAACTAACATGGATTCCTATCCATTTCCCAGTCAACAGCAATTAATGTTGCCAGATTAAGCTCGTTCCTGCGCAACAGAGCTTCTTTTGAAGACATTGGGCTGGGAAAAAAAGGTTTGGGCAATTTGCTTAAATTTGGGCTTCTTTACACAACATTTGGCGGGGTTTTAGAAAGTCTTCATGGGAAAATTCAAATAGAACAGTTGTCATCGTCAGGCAGAAAAGTTTAAACTTATCATTAGTTAATATAAATTTGAAACGTAGAGAATCAGTCAAACTTGACATCATCAATCGGTGACAGTCATTGGTCAGTCAATTTACACTGTGAAATGTTATTGGTCAATAAAAATACAACATAGTTCGCATTCCTCAATTTAAGTCTTCATGATGCTGTTTGTTCACTAATGTTTTCTAATAAAAAACTTCTAAATTCTTCACAGAATAGCTGGATTTATACTGAAATTGCACACTGCACTTTAGTAATTAGGAGGTTTCAGATGAGTAATGAGTTGGACTACTTTTTATTTTTGGATGGTAGAGTAAAGGGGGTAGAATACTACAGTTGTTTGAAGTTTATTTATAAAAAAAAAGAAGGTAAAAACGTATCATATTCGTTTTTCCACAACTTGCTATGTTTTGTATTGTTCTAATACATGAACCCTGAACACGATGCATTCAAGCTTTTATTAAAGTTTTTATTTCTACTGGGACAAATTGCGGAAAAGTTTAAAGGGTTTGAACACTTTTTCAGGAATGAAAGATAAATAGCACAAGGTTTAAAAATGTGCCATTTAACCTACCAACAAAATCTGTCACTGTGGTTCCTACAAAAATGCAGCTTCAGCCTGAAAAATGTGCAGTTGCGCCTGTGTGTTTGCCAGAAAATGTCTGTGTGTGTCAGTTGCTGATTATGCAAATAATCATTAGACAATCGTACCAGGAAGTTTGGGCAAGATAGAAAAATCCCCGAGAGGCTTGTCTAAGTTCCTCATTCTGCTGCAGCAGTCCAAGGCTACCATATGACCAGCGTGTCAAGCCCTGTGTGTGTGTCAGCGCTCTGATGAATAGCACAGAGGGCATTTCTGAAGACTAGAGGGAAAGAAAAGAAACTTCTTTAAACTAGATCAACACTTTTTGCCAGGGATACTGAGGTAAGATCTGCTGCATGTCCGGTGTGTCTGAAATCTGTTTGTAGAATTTAAATTGGTCAACAAAGTGGTTCATTTGTAGATAAAACAAAAATGAATGTTAAGAGATGATGGGCTTGCTCACTTTTTTGAGTTAAAATGTCAGATTGTTAAATAGAACCATTTCAAAGAAGCTCAGCGGTGCCTACACGTGGTTGTCCTGTCCCCCTTATTTAGTTTATCTGCCTCTCTCATGGTCCGCTCGGTCTGTTGCTAAAGGGGGTTTGTGTGTTGGTCACGGTGTGACACACGGGGGGGATGAGAGGGCTCCAGATGAAGACCCCCTGGTTTCCGGCTGTTTACCGCCTGTCGTGTTAAAAATACAGCAGGGGCACTGAACCAACAGCATGAAACAAGCCAGCAGAAACCACACCGATCCTGCTGCTGCGCGTCACCTTTCCATTTCACACAGACAATATTGCCATTTTCTGTATTTTCTTCTTTGGTCTGCTCTCTGCAGTTTCTGTAAGTGTCTGTTTAATCGGTCTGGCTCTTCTTTGTTTGAACATTCTTTCTTCCTTTCTCTTGTTTAAATATTGTGAATAGCTGTGCAAACCTCCATGTGGATATTTTAATGATATCAGTGGATAAACTTAACTTTAGGAAGAAGGATCTTTCTGAAGCAGAAAAAGAAGTATCTAAACTTGTTCAAACATTTGTTGATTTGAAGGAAAGATCTTGAAATGTTGTGCACACCTTCGACATTGACTTTCAGCCTCTCGTCTGGTGAAAAATTTACCAGATCCAGTGTTTAAGTTTATTGCTACCCTATAAAACCCAACACCCAACTCAACTTCCTTCATCAAAAACTTTTATTTTTTAAATTTATATCACAAATAATAAAAATTTGGAAGATTAAAGCAGCTCTTATGAATGTAGACTTGTATTTTTGGAGGTTTTTCATTTTAAACAAATAACAGGTTTGCTTTTTTCGCCTCACCGTACTGCTTAGAGTTTACTTCAATGCCATCAGATGTTTGCGGAGGTTTGGTGATAGAAAACAACTGAATGTGCTCAATCCTAATCAAAGTTTGGTAGGTTTCTTTTAAAATTGCGTTCATTTACTATTTCAACAGCACCCAAAACTGAATACTTAAAATAATAAAGGGGGAACAGAGAAAATGCTTTATAAACAAATTTTCTAATATTAAAAAAGATTTTCTGACTGTTTAGAACAGGAGTAATGACACTGATATATAGTCAAAACAGTGAACCAGGTCTTCTGTTATGTTAACCTTTCATTTCCCGTTTGTTGCCAAAACCTTGTTCCACACAACCTTTTACATTCTGAAAGTACGTATCTTAGAACTCTTGTAGTTTTTTTTCTCTTGATATGCTGTTCCAAGATTACCGGTGCTTCCTATCATGCCGCCCATTTTAAAATATTGTAGAGGTGCCCCACAGAGAACGCAGACAACCACATTTAAATGTCTGTAAATTCAGTTACGAAGTTCAGTTAGAGCAGAAAAATGGACTAATGTGGCGCAATTAAGAGGGTGCAATGTTTTTAATTGCAATGATTGGAAAGGCAGGGAAGACACGTGTATTTGCACGGTACTGTAGACAAAGAAAGCAATTATTAGTGCTTTACAGGAGAATTAAGGAACAGATTAAAAGTAATTTGCGATAAACATAAGAGTTAAATTAACATAATTATAGTAACGTTCGAGCTTCAGCTTGACTACATTTTCTTATCAACTAGGATGGAATTGCAAGGCATTGACTTTAAATCTGTATGATTGGATTTCTGTACGATGTGTTCATGTAGTGTCAAAGCATTTGTTGTGAATTGGCGCTACACAAATAAACGGAATTGAATAGTTTGAATAGTTGCATTAAGATCTGACAAATTTAATAATGACATTGATAAATGGACTGAACTTATATAGCGCTTTTCCAGTCATACTGACCACTCAAAGCGCTTTACACTATAGCCACATTCATCCAATCACACTCACTAATGCACACAAATTCATACACCAATATGCAGATCAGTAGGCAAGTTAAGTGCCTTGCCCAAGGGCACATCAACATGTGACAGCTTCTGATTGCAAGGAGGCTACTCTACCCATTGAGCCACAGTCACCCCAACACAACAGCCAGAAACCCTGGTACTTACGGTATGCAAAACTGTAATGCTCATGTAGTGGCCTATCATATCGATATCGGATGATAAGTGGCCCAAAAACCGAGCCTTGAGGTACCCCACATGCGATCTTTGTCTTGTGAGTTTATAGTTGCCAAATGGCCCAAAGTCATACAGCTATGTCAAGTAAGAACTGAACAAGTCAAGCACACTACAAGACAATCCAAACCACTTTATCAATCCATATGTTATGATCAGCTCTGTCAAACAAAGTAACTGAGATCTAGGAACACCAAGACAGAAGTTTTAGATACATTGTTATAAAAAAGTGTAAGTGTCATTGAAGCAATTACCAATGTAGTGGTGTGATGCGGTTGAAAACATGACTCCAAAGAAAGGAAATAATATATATATGAAAAGGACTAAATTAGTTGATAAACTGCCTTTTCAGTGGTCTTTGCCCAAAAATGAGAATTGCTGTTTAATTATATTACTCTTAGGAGAATATAATTTTTTCACCAGTTAACTCCTTTTTCTTTGTAATTATTATTATTATTATTATTATTATTATTATTATTATTATTATTATTATTATTATTATTATTATTTCCATCTTAACTGACCCTTACATGATGGAACATGCAATAATGCTGAATTGTTCCAGACTTACTGCTGTTATCATGCTGCTTGGCCAGAGGACATGATAAAGCTTTTATTGCAGAGTAAAAGAACAAAATAAAACATGTACAGCAAGCTTGCATTTGCATTAGCAGAAGGAGAGCAACAAGTGCAGGTAGTCATCTTAATTCTATGTTATGGTAAATTAATTAATTGTGAATTTTCACTATTCCACACAGGGGGAAAATTATACATACAGGTGCAAATATATACATACAGCCCATGTAATATTTGTAGAAATCTCCTCAGATGTTGCAGAGAAGCTGCTGTTTTTGTTTTTGTCAACAAGCTTCAACTTTGAGTTTGGCTCGCTAATTTGGCTCATCGTCACGGCCAAGGTGATGGAGTTCATATAAACTGGTTGGTTTTCTGCCACACACCCAACTTTAAGTATATTTCATACATTTCCAACAAGTCTAAAGAGGGGCCCTTTCAGAAACCTAAGGATGCCCACCCTTATTTATCCCAAAACCACTTTTGTTGTGTTGTTATTGGGATCATTGTTAGACAATGAATTTGAAGGTAGTCCTGTGTTTGCAACATTTCTCCCACTCTACTGAATGCATCAGTACCACCGGCTGTGAAGCGGACCCTCAGCATGATGTTGCCCTCATCATGCTTGACATGTGGCCCAGTGTTTTGACTCATCTAAACCAATAACTTTCCTCTTAAAGGTTTTTGGCCTGCGGGCAGCAGCAAGTTTCAGTGAAGCTCGCGGGCGTCCATTTTAGGTCACTTCTGTCTCAGTGGTCCTTCTCAGGCATTCCTCTCAGGCCATAATGATGTAAAACTTAAATTCAGTTCAATTCAATTTTATTTATATAGCCCCTATTGATGAAACATGTCATCTCAAGGCAAATTCAAACAGATTATACAGATTGGATCAGATTATACAGATTGGTCAAAAGAAATTTCCTATCTAAGGAAACCCAGTAGATTGCATCAAGCAGCATTCACTCCTCCTGGAGAAGCGTAGAGCCACAGGGAGAGTCGTCTGCATTGTCCATGGCTTTGCAGCAATCCCTCATACTGAGCAAGTATGAAGAGACAGTGGAAAGAAAAACTCCCCATTAACGGGAAGGAAAAACCTCCAGCAGAATCGGGCTCAGTATGAACGGTCATCTGCCTCGACCGACTGGGGGTTAGAGAAGACAGAGCAGAGACACAACAAGAGAGACAAAAAAGCAAAAGTTTGTGCTCTCAGATTGGGACTCTGGTGCCTCTTCCATTCGACGGCAGGTTTAAGAGTTGATTGATTCTGGGTTCTTCCTCTATAATAACCTGAGCATTTTCCTTTCATCTGAGGGTCACAGTTTGGGTCTAACGCTTGACACAGACAAAATTGGGTGCTCCTACAGAGATGCGGTTTTAGAGAGGAAAAATCTTGCCATGGTTAAGATTCTGGAGTGTCACAAATGCTGAAACAATTGAAAATTAGATAGACAATGCTCAAAAGTTGTTGCCAAGTAACCAACCAACTCAAAAAAGTTGTACTGTTTCTGACAGGAAGACAGTCAGTCTTATGCCAGGACTTTCTGGACAGCTACAAAAGGCATGTTGTTTCTATTGAACTCGCCAAGGGACATTTAGATTAGTTGGATTGTTGGTCCAATCTGAGAAAGGAACCTTATAAACAAATAATTTGAAGCCCAAAGTTGATATGAAATTTTTGCCGATGAGAAGTGTATGTAAAATTCTGAACAGAGCTTCATTGATGATTCCTCTTTGCCGTTTATATGTTTCCTCTTTTTATTTTCCCAACTGGCCTCCTGGACTCTAAAGAGCGTTCATTTACATCTTTTGTTTTAATCGTTATCATTTTTTTATGACTTATGCTTTTGCAACCCATCATATATTTTCCCTCCAAAAGTATTTTTTTTGTCCTACAATTTCTGCATTAATATCACCGACAGTAGAAGCTTTTCCTGGATTTAACAACTACTCCATCAATGGTATGCTTAGCTCATTTCTTTATAGCCAATGCATGTTTCCTGGTGTAAAAGTTACTCTCAATATCAAAATAAACTCCAGGAAAAAAAAGTCGATCGCTGAAACAGTATGGGTTCCTTACTTAAAACCGAAATATGACAGAATGTACGCTGCCCGACTCCTGACCCAATACGACAAATTCCAAATGCATGTTTGTCATTTTTTTAGTCCAGGGTGACCATTTGCGTGCTTATCTGACATACTGGAGGTTCATGGTTAAAGAGAATGGTTTGTGCTCGTATGTCAGAACAGAATGCTTTAAATTTGAATGCATGTGGCTTGCATTTGCGGTTGCAAGTGTACTGGCATCCTGTGTGTCTGCGTTGACACATAGAGACAGCACTAAATTAAGAATTGTTTCTGGCAGAGTGTGGCTTTAATGTGGTTTAGCACAAACTGTCCAATCAAAAGTGACCTCGATGCAACCAGAAGACGGAAAACTGCAGTAACAAATCTATTATCTCTCGCTCTGACATGATTTGAGTGGAGCAGTCCAGACGCTTACAGGGGGACGCGAAATAGTTTGCTTGAACCTGTTCACCCTATTTGACTCTAGTATTAAGCTTTATATTAATTGATTACATTTTGCTGTCTCTTGGCCAATCTCACTCATATCTGCTAAGTAGAATCTCCTTCCAATTCCAAGGGAACTCTTGAGTTTGATTTGCAATCGACCTTAAAGGTCCTATTCAGTAATAAATTCTTTTCAGCTAACGATGAACATTAGAAATACAGCTGAGTGATGAAGCCTGGGTTTTCAACTCAGGATTTCACAAACTAATAGGTTTTAAAGAAACAGAGAGAGAAAAAAAGGAAGAGTCTACTTTGTGTGTTTTTTGGGTTGATGACATAGCAAGAGGCACAAGATTAAAGTTGATAACTTAGTATTAATAGTCATTGTAGCTGACGAGTGATTTGACAGATTTTGACACAAACTTGGAAGCATTTCAGTAGCATTTGAGTTTTCAAGAACATCGCCTTACATGTATGAGTAAGAGTTTGACTTAAATTCTGGTTCTGGCAGTTTTACTGTTCTTTCCATTGAATAACTGCTTTGAATCTGCACAACAGAGTGACATTAAAAGTATCATAAACATTTTTTAGATCCATTTTTCTTCTCATTATGTTGGAATCTATTTTCGGGACTTTGATGCAATCAACTGGATTCCTTATATAGGACATTTTGACCAATCTGTATAATCTGACCCAATCTGTATAATATGATTGAACTTGATTTTGTAAAGTGCCTTGAGATGACATGTTTCATGATTTGGCGCTATATAAATAAAATTGAATTGAATTGAATTGAATCTATTTGCTTTTTTATTTGCATAATTTTCCACAAATATCAACATCCCGTCGTTATCATTAATATCATGATATCACGGACAATTTTCCTTTCTACACGAGCTGCTTGTATTTTCTTTATTGGTGCTAAATTTTCCTTAAATTAAAACATCTCTGATCAGTTGCCTTGCGCCTTTTGTGATGTCACCAGAAACACTTGTTAAGTTATGTGCTGCAAGTTCCCCAGTACTTTTAGGTCCTACCTCAAATTCTTTGTGGGTGTATAACTCCTGCCGTCCAGGTAGATTCGAGGAAAGATTAGACAAATGGTCTTGACTTGGTGCATTAAGGGCTATGGTCCTAACAGAGCATGCTGAGTCAGAGGCAGGGGTGCTGCCAGGAATTATGGGCCCTATGACAACACATTAAAATCATTCCAAAACCTGATATAAATATTAAAAATGTTCTTTTTGGGGGGCCCTGTCAGTCAGGGGCCCTTGTCCTAACCTTTCCCCCTATACAACGCCCCTGCTCAGAGGGTCCTTCCAGCCTTCTTTCCAAGTAATATCTTGTACCGACCCAATTTTTGGTTATTTCAAATACTTAAAAGATCACTCCAACAATCAAACTAAGATGCTCTGTAGTTATCATGCCCTGTACTGTCACTTTTAAAAGTGTTCACATCCCTGCTAAAATGCCAGGGGTTTCTTTGACATAAAAATGAGACCATGATAAATAATTTCAGAACTTTTTTTTACCGTTAATGTGACATATGTCCCGTATAATTCAGCTGTAAAACAAATAAGTGAAAAAAAATCTAAAAATAAAATAAAGAAGCTGCAACAGCCTGGTTGAATAAGTATACACTCCCTTAAACTAAAACTCTGTACCTTTTAGATTCAAAAACAAACAGCAAGTAGTCTTCATTGGTAGGAGTCTGGAAGCAGGTCTCATCGAAACTTAGTCATATTTGCTCTCTCTACCTTCTAGAAGTGCTTCAACTTTGACTGCGAGGACATTTCTTGTCCACAACCCTCTTCAGGGAAATTCGGATAGATTTTCTGACAGATTTAGCTCCGGTGACTGGTAAGGCCATTCCAAATACGTCTCCGTTTGGACTCGCTGTAATGCTGATGAATGAAATCAGCTTCAGCTTTCTAGCTGAAGGTTTTGGACCAAAACAGACACGTTTTTTTTTGATCTGCTCATATTGCTATTCACAAAAATCTTAGTTTCACCTGGAGACAAGGAACCCCACAGCATGATGCTGCCGCCACTGTGCTTCATAGTGAGTGTGGTGTCATTTTTGTGCCAAACATGCCCTTTGTAATTAGGTTACTTTCATCAGACCATAACAGTCTCCCACAAGGTTTTGGAATATGTGAGCCAAGCAAGATTGTTTTTTTTATTTGGTAAAAAAGGTTTTGGTTTTGTAACCCATCTTCTTGGTCCAGTTTTACAAATACTACAGGAGAACATTGCCAGATTGAAAACAAAGCCAGTACTTGCCAGCTTCTTCAGTGCAGTCGTCGACATCCTGGTAGTTTATATAACTAGCTTCCGCCTTGTCTTCTCATCAGTTCGTAAGCAATCAAAATTTTTAGTATTTTCCGGATTCCCCCTATATTTCACACAATTAACAATGATTGTTTTCATTTCACTATACACATATATAAAAACAATGACTACTACTACCTTTTTATAATGAGAACCTAGGAAACCTCTCTGCAAATTATGGATTTAGCTAAAGGATACAAATGAGCAAATGTTAAAAATCCTGCTGGGACAGGCCGACCTTTACTTCAGGTGAATCAGATTTACTAGGATCGATGTTTGGTGTTGACTCAAGAGGAGTACATGTTGAAGCTGGATCAAAATGTACATGAAACAAACAATATGTCTGCAGATGTGCACACCTATACTTGAATTAAATTGCATGCTTTTATGTGCCATTAAAGATGGAACGAGACGTACAAATCACAACATCCTGGCATTTTAACTGGGTCGTGTTCACTTTTGCGATACCATTCTTCACACATCCCACAATAAGTAAGGTTTCATACCAGGATTGTTCTTAATTTTCCAACATTGATGTAATTATCACAGCGGCCTGATCTGTACCTGCTGTATAATGTAATCATGCGACAAGTAAAAATGGTCACATTTTAGAAAATTTTATATTTTACAGTGACCAGCTTTCATACAAGCTTTGCGGGTATAAGCTTTCATGGGATAATCCTTCGGCATTGCGTGTTGTAACGCAGACGTCCACAACGTCTGTCTGTCATATCACAACACTGCACAAAAGTAACAAATCATTTGTGGAACTTTTTTTTGTGCCATTAATTCGGCCTCTTTGTTTTTAATGTTGTAACATCATCTGAACCATCTCTGTACGCAGGGTTTCATCCTGTCACAGCACAGGATGTGCAATGCCACGCACCGTTGTTATTATTAGCGAGAACTGTGGGAGGTATGATTATACCATTTCAGACCTGGCTATCAGGTTTTATTTTTTTGTAAAAGATAGTCTACCAAAATCTTAGTGCAAACTTGTGTCCTGGGCCCTTTATTTAAAGTGTACCTCACCCCCATGTAAAAGCATATTCCCGCCCTTAGACAATTTTGAAAAACTCCATCAAAGTGGGCGGGGATACACAGGATACACGGGAGGGGAGCCTCAACACACTAACGGCAGAACAATTGGTCGCTTTCACGTAAATTCACCAATAACACATAAAATGTTGGTAGATTTGTTTCTAGTCACTTTTTTTAAGAAAGCAATCGCTAGGGGGTTTGAAAAGTGCAACAGTGCTGCTATGGCACAAGATGGAGGGAGCTGTGTTGTTTTTTTAAAGGCAGAGCTGCTTTCATACCCCACAGCGGCAGAGCTACCGACGTCACTCCCTCCAAATTACATCACATCAACCAAAAGCAATGGTAACATTCAATGCAAGACCACAGTTTTTATCCCTAGGACGGCGCCACTGTAACTATTTTAGACACAAAAGCAGGATTTCAACAAATATGCACAAATTTTTCAAAATAATGACCAGGATATGTAGAACAACCATGTTAAAAGTTTATTGGCAAAAAAACTGTTGATTTGGGGATTACCCTTTACAGAATTTTGCAGCGCTATAAAACACTGCAACTTTGCATGTAAACTCTCATTTTATTCATTTACTTATTTTAATTTTCTATTTGTTTAAGCAAATTTAGACATGCATCTACTGTATGATAAAAAAAGAAAGGGCAGCCTGCATCTCAGTAAAATAAAGTCTGAATCTTTTTTCTGTGCAATGTTTGTGTTCATAAAGTCAGTCAAGAAAGTTTGGTTATTGTGTGCGAGAAAATCCACTATAATCATGCTGTGTGAGAAATCGGCCCACTGAAAACCTGTTCAGTATCTAACATAATGATGGCCTGTTGTAGAGATGCCATGAATATCTATTTGCATAAAATTTAATAGCATGATTTTAAGGACCACAAGAGGGCAACCACAGTAAACTGTTCTCTTTCCTCTCTTGCTTAACTGGATTATTAGGTCTAATCTTAATCACATGGGCAAGTTTAATAAGAATGTCAGTCTGTGATTTATACAACGCAACATGTAAAACTGGACACAAGTGGAGGTTGTAAAAAGTATTTATTACCTTTATGGTCGAGTGTTACGGGAAAGCAAGAAAATAAAACACAGTAATCTCAGGGGTAATTATAAGTTAAAATAAAATAAGTAAATATATAACAACTGAGCAAATCCTGTAAAAGTAAATACAGGTCCGGTCATGCAAAGGTCACGGAAATGCTACCATGCCCCATCTTGCATCTGGTCATCTGGGGGGAAAAGTAAGCCTCTTACTTCCCATTGATTTTGTTCTGTTTATATAACTTTCCTCGGTAGCCAGTTCTGACCAGCTTCCAGGCCCCCACTGAAGAATCCCCACAACATGGTGCTGCCACCACGTTTCTCTGCGGGGACGGTGTGTTCAGGGTGAAGGGCAACGTCCCCAGCGCTTATTTTGTTTATGTGTGCCAAAAAGTTCAGTGCTGGTCCCATCTGAGCAGAGCATCGTCTTCCAGGTTTGTTGTTTCCCCTGCATAGCATGTGGCAAACAGGATTTTCTTTCAGCAATGCCTTTCTTCCTCTTCCAGAAAGGCCAGAATTTTGGAGTAAACTAATAGTTCTGTCGACAGATTCTCTCACCTGCGCTACTAGTGTTTTTGTGTTAAAAAGCTGTATGTGAGTGAGTTGTTAGAATGGTAGAATGCCTGCAACACACAGCATCCAAGAGCAGCAAACGACAGGTGGACTTGGCTCAGGATGGCCGCAGCAGACCTAGGGCAGGCGTACACGTGGGGCATGGAGCCCCCACAACCAAACCACGCCACTCCCACCTCTCACCCCAATATGTTTTTGTGTGTCTGCGTGCGTGCGTGCGTGTAAAAGCCGCAGGTGCTTGATGGAAAGCCTTTTTTTGTTTCAGCAGCTGTTAATGTGCAACAGACTAACCCACTCTTCCTTTTTCTCACTTCCCCATGCAGGCAGGATGGGCTGTCTGAAGTCCACGCTGAACGGAGGGCTGACAAGTGGTATAGATAGGAAAGTCAGTCAAATTGCTCCAAAACCTGAGCCAGCACGCTATGTCAGCAACCCCGCCTCCAAAACAAAAGACATCAAAGTAAGTAGAAAGGAAGCTGAGACAAATAGAAATCCTGATTCATTTTGTTGATTTGAGCCCAAACGACAGTAACCGATTAAGCCATGGATTCTAATGTGCTATAACCATGGCTAAACCAGTTTAAATATTTTAGATGAGCTCTATTAAGGATAAAAAAACTAGTAAAAACCTTAAACCTCTATTTAAATAAAGAACATAGTTTTCCACAATTAGGCAACAAGGTTACTAAAGTATTTCCTAACTAGACAGAGCTTCCCTTTTTCGAAGGATGATGTCTGGAAAAATGAAAAGAACGTACTCTAAATGTGTGTCTAAACCTAAATTCACAGCCGTGTGAAAATAGTTTAAGCAAACTGAAAGTGTTTTGCTGTCCTTCCAGAGCAGCTCCCTGTTACCGGGTCAAGTGTTCCAGCAGATTCAAGGTATTCCTCTTTAACATTTTTTTTGCCTTGCATTTACCATCCTTGTCTGATGAAACTATTGCATGACGTTACCTGGAACAAAGTGAACTGAAGCCTGAAGCCTGCTCACTTTATACTTGATGTCCCTCCCTGTTTAATTTATTTTCAAATTTGGTTTTATCATACAAGATAAAACTTTACACAGCATTTTGGGTAAATTTCCTGAAGCAAAGCTGAATTGAACATTAGTGACAATATACAGTTGTACAACTGAGAAGAGCATAGATAAATGCCATTTTTGTAATTCCAATGCATGTAAAACAGATAACCTATTCATTTTATAATCAACAGGCAGGAATTCTCTCGGTATTTTCCATTTGTTTTGGTTTGCCATCATGTTCAAACTTACATTGCAGTTGTATTCTCTGTTATAATGGAACCTCTTTGTTTTTGGTCAATGAATGTATTTTGTCATGTGCTGGTTAGTGTGCTAACGCTTGTGTTTTCTGTCTTAGAGACAGAAGGGGCTGACAAAGTGGTGATTGCCCTATATCCTTATGAAGCAATGCATTGTGATGACTTAGGATTCAAGAAAGGAGAGCAAATGAAAATCCTGGAAGAGTAAGTGAGCTTATTTCTAACAGGAACTAGGCTGCCTCCCACACACACACACCCACGCCTGTCTATTTCCTTCCCATACACCAGTGGTTCCCAAACTTTTTTGGCTCAAGGTACCCCTACACATTTTTCCACCCAGCCGTGGTACCCCTAAACTGACATTCTTTTATTTCACATTCTACTGTTCATTTGTGCAATATTTTTGTAATGTCAAGCATAACAGCATGTAGAACCGTTTTATTAAAATAGTAAGCCTATTGTAACAGCAACAAAGATCAGCATTTTCCTAACAAACAAAATATATCCCAAATGGTGATATATTAACATAAATATTTTAGTTTCAAAAACACTTGAAATAAGTTATGCCAATATAACCAGAACATAACAAGTATGGGCCTCAAACAAATACTTGTACTATTGCAAAAAATGGTGTCTATGTCAGTTTGAAAGGGACACATGCCCCTGTCTCTGACTGCACAGTCTGTTGATGCGAGGGGGGATTATGGACAGTGAACACAGAGATCCTCTTCTACTGAGAGCCTTTGCCTCAGCTTATTTTACATGTATGTCAGAGAGGAGAAAGCCAGTTCACAAAGGTAGGAGGTGGGGAACTGTATTAACACACTAATGCCACTTTCTGAAATAGAGGGATACTCCTGTCTTACACAGAGCCAAAATGTGTCCAATGAAAGTTCACTGTGCTTTAACTTCAGTGCCCTGAAGCCATTGATTTTGTCTGTTGCTGTGAGAAGGGTTTCATTTTTACCCTGCATTTTTGCATTTAGCTCATTGATGTGTCCAGAAATGTCAGCCAGGTAAGCTAGTTTGAGCCACCACAAGTCATCATTAATCTGCTCTTGAAAAGGAATGTCATGCTCACTAGCAAAAGCCAGTAGTTCTTCTCTTAGTTCATAAACACGGGCCAATGCTTTACCCCTTGATAACCATCGGACCTCAGTGTGTAATAAGAGACCCAGATGTTCAGATCCCATTTCACTGCAGAGGGCGCCAAATAGTCGTGTCTTAAGCGGGCGGGACTTAATGTAATTGACAATTTTGACCGCTTGATCCAAAACCTCAGTGAGATCAGGGGGCATCGTTTTTGCAGTAAGACTCTCCATGTGGAGCATGCAGTGTGTCACTCTTATGGTGGGATTTCTCTCTTTTGCTTTCGTCACAAAGCCTTTAACTCGGCCCGTCATGCACGCAGCGCCATCAATACATATACCTGCGCACATCTGCCAGTTAAGGCCATTTTCCATGAAATAATCATTTGTGACCCTGTATATCTCATCACCCGTGGCATGATTTTTCAGTGCCTTACAAAATAAGAAGTTTTCTGTTATGTGGTCCTCATCGACGTACCTCACGTTAGCGATCAGGTGACAAACGGCACTTGCATCGGTGGAATCATCTATTTGAAGTGAAAATTTTCCGCTCTGTCGTAGTCTGTCACAGAGACTATCTTCAATGTCACCGGACATATCATCAATGCGCCGTTTGATGGTGTTGTCAGAGAGCGGAATCTTATCGATTTCTTTAGCAGCGTCTGGTCCTAGCATTACTTAAACAATGTTTTTGCATGCCGGTAAAATTAGCGATTCTGCAATGGTGTGCGGCTTTTTTGCTTTAGCGATGATTTCAGCTACCATATAACTAGCCTTCTGTGCTTTCTCTGACACACGAACATGGGACAGCATACGTTCACTCTGTGTGGCATTTTGTGATTTTAGCCTTCTGAAGAATTCAATGTCTTTATTTTTATAGTCCTGGTGTTTTGTGTCAAAGTGCCTTGACAGTTTACTAGGTGCCATAGCGTTGTCTGCTAGCGTCTCCTTGCAGATTAGGCATACAGGTCTGGGACATGTAGCATCCCCACTCCAGAAGAATCCGTATTTGAGATAACTGTCATTGTAGTGTCTTATCTTTGGCCTCTTTGCTCCCGCTGACTCTTCAGGTGTTGCTTCGGGTGTGTCCAGACGCGAAGGATCTGAACTGGTTCGCTTCACAAACTTGTCCATTGTTGTTTTGCCCCCACCGCGGACACTGTCATAGCGACGCTGTGTACAAGTGACGCCGCCACGCCCCCTCAACCGAAATGCATTATTTGCTAGTCATTTTTTCAAAGTAGTAAAGAAAACATAAAATGAAGCCCCTCATCTTAGAATATATTTGCTTACATCAAAATACATTTACAAAATTGTTAAAATGTAAAAATGTACATTCAATATAAAACTCTCATCAATCTATGAAAAAATCCTGCGGCACCCCTGTAGTGACCTCGCGGTACCCCTAGGTGCCGCGGCACCCACTTAGAAAACCCCTGCCATACACCACCAAGCAAGTGCCTTTTGTAATTTCAAAAGAGTTTCTATAGAAAGAATCTCTGTTGACTGTAGACTGACCCAGTTCAGATGTAAATGCTAAATGGCTTGTACTTGTATAACGCTTTAACTAGTCCGACGACCAGAAAGCGATTTACACCACAGTCAGTCATTCACCCATTCACACACACATTCACACCCAGACAGTGGTGAGCTATGTTTGTAGCCACAGCTGCTCTGGGGCAGACTGACAGAGGCGAGGCTGCCATACAGCGGTGCCACTGGACCCTCTGACCACCACCAGCAGGCAATGCGGGTGAAGTGTCTTGCCCAAGGACACAACGACAGAGTGTTGAACTGTTGAAGTGGGGGATCGAACCGGCAACCCGACGAGCTCCATATCTCCTGCGCAACTGTTGCCCTCATATAATCAGTCTAACTTTTTACAATTAGAAATGCAGTAAAGAATTCTTTAAAAATATTGAACGGTGGGCCTTTATGTTGGCGCCAAGGTATTGAACAGAGTGATTATCTTGGTGCAAAAATGTAAAAAAAAAAAATCTGTTTAAGAGAATTTCAGGACATTTCTGTTCATGTGAAAATCTCCCATGTAAGCAGAAATGTCCGAAAATATTTTCATGTTCTTTTGTTTGTGTGTTTGTTTGGTTTAACAGACATGGGGACTGGTGGAAAGCAAAGTCTCTAACAACCAACAAAGTAGGATTCATCCCATCAAATTATGTCGCCCAAGTTGATACCATGGAAACAGAAGAGTGAGTAATGTTGGGTTCAGGAGGAGGGGGATGACAGTTTCAGCTTTGCTTTATCAACACTATTGCGGCGTCCTTGTCAAGGCCGTACGTCACACTGTAAAATCCTTCCTAAATCATTGCAGGTGGTTTTTCAAAGACATTATAAGGAAAGATGCTGAGAGGCAGCTGTTGGCACCAGCAAACAAACCCGGCTCTTATCTTATCAGGGAAAGTGAAACATCAAAAGGTACAACAATTACTCAACAAAATTCCTTCACAATTAGCATGAGGGGTTCACGTGGGGTTCAATTTGAACTTTTTTTCCCCCACAGGGAATTTCTCATTGTCCATCAGAGATGTTGATGCCCAGGGAATGGATTCAGTGAAACATTATAAAATCAGAAAGTTGGACAATGGCGGCTTCTACGTCTCTCCCAAAATATCCTTCCCGGACATCAGCAGCATGATTAAACATTACCGCAGTGAGTATGGATCAGGAATTTATGGGGAAAAAACTTGAAATAACCGCTGAGTGAGGTCATGGCCTATTGACTTAGTCTGGAGTAAATTGCTGACTACAACAGAATGGGCAAAGAAATTAGGAAAGAATGCTTTTTTTAGACTGATTTTCAGAAGAAAGCATACAGTCATCAAAATTTTGAAATACTGCATAACCCTGAAACTAATTTTATAGGTAAATATTTTCACTCATTAAAAAACGGTTTTATATTTTATACTCCTTCATTCAGTGTCTTATTTAGCCTGGACTGCAGCGATAGTGTTGAGATATTTTGGTCACATCTCAGTTTATCGTAGGAAGGTCATTTATAGGCTACATTGGAAAACACATGGTTTTATTTCCCCCCTCCACACATCAGCCGATTTAGCTTTTTGTCGCACCTGGACGTTTCAGATCCACATACAAATGTTAATATCAGACAAAGATGAAGTAGATAAAAAAACGCAGGTTTCAAACAATGATTTAATTTAATTAAGGGAAAGAAGCTATCCAAATCAACCTGGCCCTATTTGAGAATAGATTTGCTGCTGTTGTTAAATTATGAATTAACTCTCATTAATCCCATGTATTTGGGTGATGGCAGATCAAAATATTTGTCTTCCAGAAAAATGAAATATTGTGACAATATTCCTACCAGTCAAGCTCAGTAATCCCACATGGTTTCAGTTTTTATGCTTTGCTAATTTGTTTGTTTTTTCTGGTTAGTGGGACGTCCTATTGTCAGTCCTAATTGCCACCAGAAAACAGTGGAAAATTGTCCCTTTGTGCCTTACAGCTAAGGCAGATGGCCTGTGTCGTAAGCTGGACCGTCCATGTGTAAAACCCAAAGCCCAGAGGCCGTGGGACAAGGATGCCTGGGAGATTTCTAAAGACTCAATAAAGATGTTGAAGAAACTGGGAGCGGGACAGTTTGGAGAAGTCTGGATGGGTAAGTAAGGAGCAAAGCTTGAGATTAATCAGAATTGGAACCGTGTTTCCCTGGAGTTGAATTTCCCCAGAACCTTTAATTTCAGCCAGGCAATTTTTTTGTGTGTGCAATTGATGTCCAGAGCAGTGTAGATCGACTGCTTCTGTGATATAAAAAACATCATATATCACCTCCATTTAATAAGAGAAACAATGGGAGAGACGATTTAGATTCTGATTCTGATTCTACTCTTTTTTCATAGCAAAACAAAAAATATTTATAGTTGCACTGGTAAAAAGACAGAAAAAAATGAATTGGAGCAAGACTATGAACCGCAGTGCTAATGGAGATGTTTGACAACTATTTAGCTGAAATACAACAGCACTAGATTATTTAGATGATTAAAAACTCAGTAGACAATAGAAGTGTCCTGCGATAGACTGGCGACCTGTTTTGGGTGCACCCTGCCTCTCGCCCATTGACAGCTGGAGATAGGCACCAGCACCCCTCACCACCCCACAAGGGATAGACGTGTTAGAAAATAGATGGATGGTTAGACAATAGAAGATGAATAATAGGGGGTGAATAATAATAACAAAAAAAATCAGTCTGGAGAGACTCATACAGGCAAAAAGAGGCAATTAGAGAGATTTATTGAGATAAATTAGAAAGGTTCTTTGGTGCTCGGACCCCAGCAGAAGATGTGAAAGCTGCAAATGTCTATGTGCTTGGATGTTTATTTTAGTATTAGGATTAGTGAAGTTTCGAGGCCCCTGTTCTAAAGCATGCAGCTCCCTGACATGGTTTGCACTGGTTAGGCAGAGAAGAGGGGTCAAGGGTTAAAACATTATTCTTTTTGCTGTTCATTGATCACTAGACTGTTTTTCATAGGTTGTTCATAGGACCTGACATTTCTCATCAAAACGTCAGCAAGAGATTTTGTGGTTTAGATTCTATTGCTGATTGCCATGTCAACGCCTTAGAGAACTTCCTATTATGAAGCCTTGTGTGAGAGTTGAGGCATATCGCACAAAAACTGCATGATGCTGAGGTTATAAATGGACTTCTGCTTCGGGTCTGAAGAGTATTTTACTGAAACCTTTTCCTACTAACAACACAAAATACAGGGTTTAGTTTTTTTAATACAAATAATCTGAATAGCATGATGTGTATTTCTTTTTAGACCCCAGCAGGCCAGATATGATGGAAAGACGGATTGAGCTAAATGCCAAGCAATGCATGAAAAAAAATCTGTAAAGGCTGCAAAAAAGATTTGAGGTTGGGATGAATGTTCACCTGACAACAGGACAACACTCTTCATCATATAGTCGGAGCCACAATGGGAAGGATTAGATCAAACTTATTCATGTGTTAGAATGATCTAGCCAAAGTATAGACCTAAATAAAACTGGAAATCTGAGGGAAATGATGCTCTGCAATGCTCATTATCTAATCTGAGCTTGATCTATTCAGTAGGTTAGGAGGTCATATTCAAGTATAGACTGGTGTGATCATAAAGGGAATAAACCCAAAGACTTGTTTACACTGATATTTTGAGGGAGGTTGATGAAACATTCCTATGTAAAGTTTAGAAAATCTGCAACAGTATCAGTCCATGGGCAAACCTTTCAGTGTCCCTTGGGAAAATTGTGCAGCAACAGCTGTTAGGGTGTGTAAAAAAATTAGGCAAGTAACGTATGACACAATCGGAAAACAAGTACGGTTTCCAAGTTTGTGTTTTTTTTATCGGTGCGTTGTGGGAAGGTTCTCACAGTTTTAAGATTTTCTTTATAAAAGATGCAGCATGTATACATTTAAAAACACTAATAATGACAAAAAATATTAGAAAAGCTTTGGAATTGCATACAATCTTGTATATTTAAGTCTTTAAAAAAAACTTTCTGAAAAATAAATTTGGAATATAAAAACTTAAAGGGAGAGAGGACGATGTTTCCGGAAATATTGATAAGAAATGCCCAGGTCCCTTTTTGGATAACTGCACACACGCAAGAACATCCTACCTGCTCTTTTGCTCCTCAGGGGGATCGTGTCCCAAATCCACTCTGGTCTTATTTCTTTCTTCTTAAGCCTTCTTCTTCTTAGAAATTTGTAAGACAGTTTGCTTCTTGTGACACTCAGCCTTTTCTCATAGTATACAGTGAGAGATGCGGAGCTACAATGAACAGCTAACACCAAAGTTCGCTTGATACGTAAACACAAGAAGTACGCATGGCCAGCAAAAGGAAACTAGCAAAGAACGTGCATGCACATTGGTGTTAGGTGAGCGCGTCACAATGATTGGCATGTGGGACAACCATTAGTTAAGGTGATCTCCCTCACAACTCGAAGATCATCAACTATACCTTTAAGGTTTACTGACAGGACGTTTTTTCCTTAAAGCCACACGAAGTAAGGTTTTGTCCTTAATATATCCTCTTCTAAGTCCCTGTGATGGTAATCTACGTGTTTATGAGAGGATTGAGGGATCTGTCATCTCCCCCTAGTGTCTCTGGCCGAAAAACCACACTTGCAACTTTCTGTGATCTGACCCTGAGGCGGTCTTGCGGCTCTGTTCTTGTTCTCGCGGTAAGACGAACAGCTTAACAGCAGCCCAGCCCAGTGCAAGGCCATTGGCATCGATAAAAGTGTTATCAAGTCTGCGTATTATAAGCAACATCTGGCTTGTTTTTTTTATTAAGTTTCTTCTAAATTTCGTGAGTGTCAGGTTGCAGTTTATTGAGCTTGTTTTTTACCAGAGAGTTTCTTATTTGGGCAACAAACTAAGCAACTATTTCAAGAGCTATAAATAGACCCTCTCCTGCTGCGCTACAGACAGCGAGCAGCGAGCAGTGACTCCATACGCACAACTCTCTCTCCGTCTCTCTAGCTGCTTCGAAGTGACAGTGTCCCATAAGTGGGACAGAAATGACCCGGTGAGCTTGTTTTTCTGAAATATATTTTTCTGAAATGTATTTTTAACATAAAGTTAGCATTTCTCTAAAAATGTTTTATTGAGTCTTGCCGTTTATTCTCATACATTGTAAAATAATTGTTGTTGGTATTACTACCCCAAGCTTTCATAAGTGGGTCAAAAATGACCCAGCAACATCTGATAGATAGATGTAAGTATTGTCTTGTGTTTGAAGGGATGCACAAGTTTCTAGAGTACATGCCAAACATACCTGCCAAGAATGGCCTGAATGTATTCTGGGTTTGTTAAGGCAAGGCAATTTTATCTATATAGCACTTTTCAGTAGCCAGACAATTCAAAGTGCTGAACATAAAGAACATATGTCTTATGCAATAGATGGAATAACTTAGTTGGGAGACAACCAGGGAAAAGAATTGTGAAGAATATGGAAGAAAACATTGTCCGGAGATCTTTACGAGCGTGCCTGAAGGCATTACAGCAAAGTGGTTGAAGATAGCATAAAGATAACAAAAAAAGACAAAAGAAGTCATAACATATTACAAAAGGACCAAACGAGGTGTAGAAACTGTGAGCCAGATGGTTGGCACGTACACCTGCAAGTAGGGTGCTATGTTAGAGCATCCTTGACATTGCCACCCTGAATATTACCTGTAATTTGTCGTCAACTCAGAACTCTGAGTTCAAGATTGCTACCATCAATGCTGGACGGCTATTACTCACCGGGTATTGTAAGGAGCTTGTCATACCCTTCACCAGAAACGCACCCAACTGCAAACCCTGATCATTTAAACAACCAGAAGTTGTTGGGGGACGAGCCACAACTCAGCCATGAGAAAGACACAAACAGGGCCAACCGAAGTGAAAGAGGTTTCAGATCTGCCTACATAACAAAGACCGTAAGGTCAGCAGTTGGTGTGGGAAATGCTATGTACATGTGAGCAATGATCAAGCCAGAAACCAGTACTCTGCCACAACTGCAAACACTGAGGGTACAAGACAGTCACACACACGCAGATGCTATTTCACATATGCACTCATCCACACGTACTCTGCCATACACTCAGACTTACAAAATGAATATTGACATTGGTCTATTGCTGTTGTGCAATTTCTTTTGTTGTTTTTTAAAATGTTGAAACCAGAAGTATTTCAAACATGAAATACTTCTTGCGTGGATACAATTATAAAACAAAATATCTTAGAAATGATTGCATTATATAATGCAATAAATTCAGACTTCAAAACTGCATGTAATGCAAAATGTAATAAAATCCAAGAACGGTTTTTTAATTTGTTTCTACCGCATCGTGTTATAACAGTATTACATTTTGTGGTGGTTATTACAAAATTCAATGGTTGGTCTTTTAAAAAAATTCACAATCCAATAACGTGGTGCATTGTGCAGCAAACAAACCCGTCGTTGTGTTCATCCTAATCAATATAAATTTAATAGCTACCATGTTATGGATCAGAAACATACAAATAATTGTAAATAACGCTTGCCTATCGGAATTGTGAGAAGACATGTTGCGTGAGGTAAAGAGCATATGCCCCCCCCCCCCCCACACACACACACACACACACACACGCACGCACATCCTTGGGCCTTGTCTTCCATAGACTTCCATTCATTTTCAAGCCAACCCTACCCTAAACCTAATTGACACCCAACCAAAAAAAGTGAGGACCAAAACAGGTCCTCACTTTACTAGTGAAATGTGCAAAACATTTCTCACTCAGCTCCAAGTACAAGACCACACACACACACACCTATTTACTCATCTGAGAGACGTTTTATATTCACTTTGGCTGAACTTTAGGGCCAAACTTTTTGGCTGCATTTGAGCAGGTTTCAAGACAACAACTAAGTTGCTTTCCCCAACAACTGTGTAATGATTTCTGCGAAGATTTGTGAAAGACCCTTTCACTGTCAGTAAAGTGGAGACTTTTCTGCTCACAGCTAGATAACATGGCAAATCACCACGTCCTACACTTATTATCCAGGTCACAGGTGAGCGAGTTTACGCTGTCCGTGGTGCTGAAAGTGTGATCATTTGGAGGATGATTCGTCAATAAGAATTTGACCTAACAAACCATCTTTAATTTGTTATGCAAGAGAACAAAACCTGTGTGGAGGGGGACTTTAACATTAACATAACATAACATTGAACATTACACATATGTGAATATTTAAGTCTGGGGAATTTTCTTAGTTCTGTTCAATTTGTATTAAATTGTTAGATCAAATGCTTCTCAGAGACGTCTTTGCTTTTTTTTGTTTTTTCAGCACATGTTGCTGATGTTAAGAACGATCCATGTATTGAACAACCTGTTTGTGTTGTGATGTAGCTACCTTGGCAATGAAGCTGAATAATAACTGATCTAAACTTTGGTATTTATTGGAAAGAGTTTCAGATTTAAGATTTTAATGTTTAGGATCCATAACATGACAGTTCTTGACTGTATATTGATTTGGATGACTACAAAGACCGGTTTGTGATGGTTTATTGCATAATGCGCCACGTTATTACATTATGATTTTTAGAAAAGAGGAAACCATCGCATTTTTTTACAAAATACCACAAAATGCAATGATATAACATAGAAACTATTTAAACATGGATTCAATTACATTTTGCATTACAAAATGTAGTTTTAGTGACACTTTATTACATTTTGAAATCCAAATTTATTTTACATTACATTGCTTATCCTTAAACAAAATTACAAAAAAAAGCTCAAAAACATAATGATTCTTACCAGGGTCATTTTTGACCCACTTGTAAAACACGGTAGGTGTCATATTTTGCTGTTTTGGATAAAAATGCAAGTTTTCTGTAGGGGTGATGGGGTGAGAGGCGGGCTATGCCCTGGACAGGTCTTAATGTAATATTCTAATCTTAAATGAGCTGTCGGAGTAAAGTCATCCCATCTAACAGAATAAACGCTTGCCAACATCCATTTAAGTGTACTCTATATATGTCATATGCATTTAATGTGTTTCACTTTGCAAATTGAGTTTCTGAAATAAACTTTTCAAAAAGTCTAAGTTATTGAATATGAATACATATCCCTCAGCTTTAATTTGTGGGTGTGAGATAAATGTTACTAACTTCTCGGATGTATCTTGTGAGTTTCTAAAAAGGGAATGAATAACCGGTGATGTTGATTTCAGCAGATTTTCAGTTGAATGACTTGAACTGTGGATGAACCTGGTTAGTAAAGCTGACAACAGCTGACAAGGCACAATGCATCAGAGTTGTCACACATTCAGAATCATATAAATCGGTCATCGTTGTGCTCAAGATTTTCCCAGACCTGATCAGTGAAATTTATTGGACTTAATGAGGGTATATCAAATAAATAGGTACCGTACCTTTGCAGCTGTGTGCTTTGCTGTGCGAAGTTGAAAATAGGTAAATTTTATACAGCTTGATATTGCATCAAAAGAGAAAGATGTCAGTGAGGTTGACTTCATTGGAGGTTTATGATATCCAGCGGAAGGGTGTGTTTTTATTGCTCTGTCATCGGTCAGCTCACATTTAGTCTCAGCTTTTATTTTACATACAGATGATGTTTCACTGAAGCAAGGTTTCCTAACTTCAGTTGGAACTGCAGGGCACATGTTGTAATGTTTTCAGCTGTGAAGCGGTGCCTCGACAACATCATAGACAGCTGCATTATTAGGACATATCTAATAGGCATAGATAACTTTGTAAAATGTGCATCTGTTGATTTTTGAAAATTGAAATTTTTAACGTTTAATGGGCAGTTTATCAACAAATTTACTTCTTTCTCATAAAACAACTAATTTCTTAATGTTTTCAGTTGAGTTTCTAACCACATCACAGCCCGAAGAACGCTTAAATGAGATGTATCCAAACAGAGATACAGCTGTCTCTGTGTTTCTGGGTCTCAGTGCAGAGTTTGACATGGCTGATCGTAACAAGCAAACTGAAATGCTAGAAAGGTGGTTGACGTTTTCTATTCCATTGCTAAGCTGCTCTGTGTTATTTGACACTAATCTAAGCAGAGCAATTCCTCAAGGCTACGTTCTATGGGTACTGCTATGCTTCCTCTCTAGATCTGATTTTAGAGCATTACTACTTATCTTACCAACACATATGTCACCAAATAAAAACAGTCCCTTACATTCACTAATTTAGTTTTCAATAACGTAAGGAAGCGGATGGGTCAGTTTCCTTCTACTTAATGTAGGAAAGATGGACGTTATTGTTTCTGGTTCTAAAAGAGCAAGATTAGAGATCTGCTCTCAACTAGACTCAGTGAAGCTTAGAACCTCAGAATATGTCATAAATTTAGGCTCATTTTCTCTCTTATTATATCTTAGCTACTTATGTTATTCAATAGCCCTTTGAAGCCTATTTGTTTCATGTATTTACTTTTTATGTAAAGCATTGTGAATAATCTTGATTTTGAATGCTGAGATACAGCATCTTCCTTCTTTCCCTTTAAATTTATCAGAGCCATACAGACAAGCTTTTTCAATCACAAAAAAACTTACAGGGAAATTGAGGGAACATAAAGTTACAGTAGGGGAGATACCTAATCAGAACTAGAACATGGCAATTACTTGCTATACAAATTTTTTAATCCAACAATCCAATTTCAACTTTTATGAGTATCAAGGTAAGACCCAACATAACACCCAGTAGTACAATAACACATATGGTCAAAATTCACCATTACGTTGATGTGAAAGAAATTTAGCATACCGCACACCCTTCCCCGTCATTCTAAATTCAAACTTTATTAACTTTTTTTCAGTTCTAACAGTAATTTTAATGTAACCTTTAGAGAAGCTTTTCACCAACAAACACAACTGGCAAAGTACTTGAAATTGCCTGTTATATAGCTCTTACTGAAGTATGTCTGTATTATTATTATAGGATTTTTGCCATTATGAGCCACAGAATCATATGTTAAAAGAAGCTTATTCATTTCTCTATCAGGCTTGTGTTGAGTCTTTAGGAAACAGACACAGGTGTTCCATTGGAACAATTTTCCCAGCTTTCGCCCAACATTAATCTATGCTTTAAATAAGGAATATTATGTAGTGTACAGTTCAGTCCTGAATATTAATAAAAGTTTGCTTTATTCAAACTATCAGTGTCACCAGGGACCCAAAAACCATGAAGACATGTAGGATGAATAAACAGCTTACTTCTTTTTTTTAAATGGATCTGTAATTGTGTTTTCTATCGCCCAAGTCTTGTTTTTTTATACTTGCTGTTATCAGCTTACTACAACAACACAACCAAAGTGGCAGTGAAGACCCTGAAGCCTGGCACAATGACAGTTGAGGCTTTCTTGGAAGAAGCCAATGTCATGAAAACGCTCCAGCACGACAGATTGGTGCGGCTCTACGCCGTCATCACCAAGACAGAACCGATCTACATCATCACTGAATATATGGCAAATGGTAACTACAGTTTTGTTATTTTACAGTCTGCAGAACTTATCAAAAAGAACATTTAAATGCATCCAAATCAGCCTGCTTCTTTTTACCCACACGTTGCCATTTAATCCCAACTGTTTCAAATAAATAAAACAACAACTTCATGTTTATCTACTTAACAATTGGCAAAAAAATTTATTATATTCATACTATGATACATTATGGAGGTAGATCATAATAAAATGCTAAAATTTCATGAAATATAATTTCATTCTCTGGCATGTTTTGACTATTTTAGATCATTAGTCATGTTCAGGTCAGTTAGCTGTCATGAAACATGTCATGTTGTGATCCATGCTTAGACTAAAATACCTGCTGTTAGATAATACATACTGAACTGACATAACCATTTTTTTCCAATAGACTATCATTAAATTATACATATATAAGAAAATAGGCAACTTCAAATGATTGCCCCTCAGGTATGAATTATGTATATCCTCACAACCTGGGTATTGGTTGTAGATTTAGTATAAAACATTCAAAATGAAATTATATGATCGATATTCAATTACAGTCAGTTCTATAGTTTACTATTAAACACTGATAAATGTGCACACTTACCATGGAACACAAAAAACACAAAAAAAGCCATGGGACTTAAGCCAGTTTTGTCAAGGCATGACTTGGAGAGAATAATTCAAGTCTTTATCCCAACATGTCGTGTCGACTCTTATAATGCACTTTGTCTGGTGTCACCCAAGCATCTCTATCACATCTTCAGCTTGCTCAAAAATCTCACCTATCCTGGCCTCTTTTCATTGGCTCCCTGTGTATCACAGGATTTATTTAAACATTTTAATGTTTAAATAAAGCCATGCGTGTCTTTACCTCTCAGATCTACTCCAGCATTGCCTTCCTTTTACTTTTAGTTGTCCCAATGACATTTTCACTTCCTGTTTTTAAGTTTCTTTTCAAGAAAACATATTTTTTCAATATCATTTGACCAGTTGTGAGTTCACATGCTCTCATAATTGTCTTTGTTCTATGTTATGAATATTTTAATGTCTGTAGGATGTCATGCTGTACGTCATGTATGTACAGCCCTTTGGCAAATTTGCTTTTTTTAAATGTGCTTTATAAATAAAACGAGGAGGAAAGTTTTTGAATGAAATGCTGTGTCACATCATTTGCCAGATCAGAAACCAAAACATACAGTTAAATTCTTTTCAGGACTCTTTAGATTGCTGTGAACTGGTATATTGAGATACTACACCAATAGCCATATGAAAGTTCAAATAATCATTCCATTGTATCCTCATACACGCAGTTAAAGATCTTATGGTGTTCCTTTCCGTTTTTAGGAAGTCTTCTAGACTTTTTAAAGAGTGACACAGGGAGCAGACAGCAACTACCAAAACTTATCGATTTCTCAGCGCAGGTAATTCTTTTGTTTTTCATTTTGTACTCCTTACACATTCAGTTTTTTGTTTTTTTTACTCCATTCCAGGATGGGCCAGTATGAGATACTCACTGTATAATAATTCTAAGTGAAAGGGTCCGGTTTGGCTTAAAATTAAAGTAACCATGACCTTCAATTTTAAACTATACATCTAAATTAGCTAGAAAATCTACAAGTTTAGCTACAAAGCTACTAAATCTACAAACATCAACAATTTAGTCAAGCCAACCCATGAACAATAGCTTCGGTTGTAGACTAAAATTAATTAGATAAATACAAGTAGATTTGAGGCTCAATTAGTCTCAAAGTTACAATTTTGATTTAGATACAAAGTTACAATTTTTATTGCAAAGCTCATTTAGATATGAGCTAAGTTAGCTACTAAACTCATTAGGCTGCAAAACTACAAGTCTAGTTTTACAGTTATTTTAGCTACAAATATACAAGTTTAGTTTCATCACTATCTCAACTACAAAACTACAAATGTAGTTATCAAGCTAATTTGTTTCCAAAGTTAAATTACCTACAAAGCTACAAATGCAGTTAGAATCCTAATTTAGCAACAAAGCTGAAGAAGTAGCTACAATGCTACATTTGTTGTCAGCCAAGCCATATCATGGACGGTAGTTTCTGTTGAAGACGGTGTGAAATAATGACATGAATACAAGGAATAAGTTCTTATTGGGGGGGTTTTGTTTGTTTTACTTTGCACATCACTGAATGGTCTCTTTCTCTTTTCCAGCAAATGTTTCATAAATGCTCTATGCAAACACACTTGTTTCCTGTTGTGTTTCAGATAGCAGAGGGCATGGCATACATAGAGAAGAGAAATTACATTCATAGAGACCTGAGGGCTGCTAACGTCCTCGTGTCTGAGAGCCTGCTTTGCAAAATAGCCGATTTTGGATTGGCGAGAGTCATAGAGGACAATGAGTACTCTGCAAGGGAGGGTAAGCATTGCGTGTGAATGAAAGAATGAGTGTATCTTCACTTCTCTGTTTTGTAGGACGTTTTTCCCGGCACACGAGCCATTTCCTTTAATCCTTATGATACACTGTGGCCGAAAAAACAAAAGCTCTTCTTTCCTGGACAGGCTATTGCGTTAGGTAACATAAAAATCCTGCCTTTTCTTTATTAAAGAACCCCACCGATCAAAGTTTCTGTTTCCATTTAGGCTCCATTTTGCTCACATACAAGCCATTTTTGTCTTTTTATTTATGCTGTAGAACAGATGGTTGGACATATTGAGCCACTTCAGAAAATATGTAGTGTACATTCAATTTGGTTCACTAATTTAAACTTAAAATCACCATATTCATCATGTGTTACTGAAATGACAGTCGAGAAAACCTGGATTGGTATACCAAAGAAAAGCATTTGATTTGGTGTGAAATCTCCAAATCTACATTGTATTTTAGGCGACAAAAAAACTCTCTGGTGACAAGTGTGGTTAAGTGTAGAGCAAGACAAGATTTAAAAAGAAAGAGGCCCCGCCCTGGTAACTATAAAGAGGGATCATTAGAGTTGTGAACCAGCAGAAACCTTATTGAAATCAGCCACACTCTGCCACTGATCAAAAGGGCCATGAAAGAACCCAAAGGTCGCTTCACAGAGTGTAGGATGACCCGATTTTCAGCCAAACACAGTTATGATTTAAAATGTGTGCCAGGACTTGTGTAGCACGCAGACACAGGGAACTTTTATCAGAAGAATCCAGCTGGCTGAGCACACAGGAACTGGTGGAGTCAGGGTACATCACTCAAGATGAGATGTTCTGGCAGTGAGTGGATGACTGAGGCAGGTATAAATAGGCAGGTGAACAGGTGAGCAGGGTTGACTAATTAGTGCAGCAGGTGGATCTGATTAAGAGCAAGGTGTTGGCTGGGAGGAGACTGAGATCATTGGATAGTGGCTGGTGGCTGAGAGGTGACGGGCTGAAACTAGAAAAAGTCCAAAACAAGCAAACAAACAAACCTAAATCTTGCCACATAGTCTGAAAAGCCAAAAGACAAGACAAACTGCTCGGAGGAAAAATACCTCAGCAGGATTCCATCTGTTGGTTGTTTAGGGTGGAGCAGATTGATAAAAAAAACACACAAAAGCCTAGTTAGAGTTTGCCGAGTGGCATTTGAAATGTGAAAACCCAAAATAGCACAGTGATTAGCATAGCAAATGTAACCCATGTCCTTGATTCATCTGAATTTTCCAGTACAAAATGAATTCAGAAAAGAAGGTGGGTTTTTTTTTATTGTAGTGTGATCGCATTTATTTCGGGGTTGTGAATGAAACGTTCCTGACCACTCACCTGGAACCAGGAGACACTGAAACCACAGAAACAGGAATCCAAAAATAAATGTTTCTGTGTAAATAGAAACTTCCATGACACACAGGTGAGCTGTGTGGGACTGAGCAATGCAGTGGATTATTTACATATACTAGGCAAACTAGAAACATCAATAATTGCCGTAACAATAATAGATTTTATTGATGGAATATTCCCTGTCTGTATCCCTTTACTCTCCACTTTCCCAGGTGCCAAATTCCCCATCAAGTGGACCGCTCCAGAGGCTATTAATTACGGCACCTTCACCATCAAATCAGATATGTGGTCTTTCGGAGTGCTTCTCTATGAGATTATCACATACGGGAAAATCCCCTATCCAGGTAAGCAATAGATCTAATGTGAGTCACAGTTGTTTTAAATTAATAATCTGATAGATACATCTGTTTTACAGATGTGTAAACGCTAACATTTTAAAGGACAGCAACACTGCTTTGGTGCTCTCTCCACAGTGTCAAATCAATTATATTTATGCATAGGTTTTCCAAATGCTTGATATTTTTGCTATTTTGGTTGACTTTAGCGATTAATATGTTTATTGTTCTACAGGGTGGAGTTTAAAATAAAACTAAAATTAATTAGATACACCAGTTTTATTCCTCAGAACTCCAATTTTTAATTATTCAACTCAACTCAATAGTTTAATATAGTTTATCTAGTGCAAACTCAAATTTAATGTCCTCTCGTGGCACGTTACGAGACAAAACATTCTTAATTCATATCTGATAACGCAGAATCTAAACATTGTTCACATTCAGTTGAAAGCAACTCGGTTTACAGAAAAGAAAAACTAAGAGACCGCAGACGCTGGCAGCTAAAGCAGCTAAACACGCGAGCAAAGAGCTACGAGTGCTTTCTTCTTGAAAGAAAGTCCAAAATAGCACGCCTAATGGCCGCAATGCCTCAATCAGCGTCTCTCTCATGTCAAGAGGTACAGCTAAACACAGAAGCTCTGAGCCGAAAGTATATTCTACGTCAGAGGAAAAACCAAGTGTACACAGTTAATGTCAGCAATAGCTCTCTGGATGACTTTATACTGGAGAGAGAAACAGCAAATACGGCCCAATGAGCTGCAGACTTTGTCTGTTTGCTGCTTTATTCCTGTTTGTAAAACACGTGTGTGTGGCTCTGTTATCATTCCCATCACATTGTCTTGTATTGCGCTCGTCTACTGCCCCCTGCCTTCATTTTACTCCCAGTACTCTCACACGCGTCCACAGCAGCTTTTGCAGCAGCATTTCCCCCGATACAGAAGCGCCTAACGTGTATCTGCATTGTCCCCAGGTATGACTAAGGCAGAGGTGATGTCCTCCATACAGCGCGGCTACAGGATGCCCCAGCCTGAAAACTGTCCCTCTGAGCTGTATGAGATCATGATGTCCTGCTGGAGGGACAAGCCCGAAGACAGACCCACCTTTGATTACATTCAGAGCGTCCTGGACGACTTCTACACTGCAACAGAGGGACAGTACCAGCAACAGGCGTAGCTGTACCGAGCTGGAAGGAAGTCCCATAAAGACAATCAAGCCACATAAAGACATTTCACATCACCTCCACATTGTGTTTTTATCTCTTTTGCAGATGTGGTTCCGTGTGCATATCTCTCATTCTGATGTACGCTGGATTTCCCTGTTTTATTTAGTTGTTTTGGTTAGAAATTACATTTTGTAGTTTTAGACCCAGTCTCTCACAGTGTGAAAGCTAAAATATTTCAGCATATTCTGAACAATACAATTCATAGTGGAGGAGTTCAAGTATCTTGGGGTCTTGTTCACGAATGAGGGGAAGATGGAGCGGGAGATCGACAGGCGGATTGGTGCGGCGTCTGCTGTGAAGCGGGTGCTGTACCGATCCGTTGTGGTGAAGAGAGAGCTGAGCCAAAAGGCGAAGCTCTCAATTTACCGGTGGATCTACGTTCCTACCCTCATCTATGGTCACGAGTTTTCTCCGTTGTGTGTCTGGGCTCTCCCTTAGAGATAGGGTGAGGAGCTCAGTCATCCGGGGAGGACTCAGAGTAGAGCCGCTGCTCCTCCACGTCGAGAGGAGCCAGTTGAGGTGGCTCGGGCATCTGGTCAGGATGCCTCCTGGACGCCTCCCTGGTGAGGTGTTCCGGGCACGTCCCACTGGGAGGAGGTCCAGGGGAAGACCCAGGACACGCTGGAGGGACTATGTCTCTCGACTGGCCTGGGAACGCCTTGGGATTCCCCCGGAGGAGCTGGCCCAAGTGGCCAGGGAGAGGGACGTCTGGGCCTCCCTACTGAAGCTGCTACCCCCGCGACCCGACCCGGATAAGAGGAAGAAAATGGACGGACGGACGGACAATTCATTGTGTAAATGTGTTGTTTTTTTTAAATGAATAACTAAATTTAAAAGAGAAACAGTTGTAATTATATCTTCCTTTGGGCACTGCTGTCTCCTAGATATATAATTAGGACTGATTACATGCTGATTTAGGTGTCATTCTGTTGTGACCAGTGTGTGTGTGTGTGTGTGTGTGTGTGTGTGTGTGTGTGCGTGTGTGTGTGTGCGTGTGTGTGTGCATGTATGAAGCTGCAATTACGGAACAAACTCATTAGCTGCTTTAAGACCTAGACCCCACAAGTTATTTACCTTGCAAGTTAGTAAAGAACCGCTGTGGCCTAAGAAACATCGTTTGCCTCGGATTATGTCATTTTTCAAACTCAAGATGTTTAGCAGAATGGAATATATTATTTTTTCTATGCAATGATGAAAGCATGAGTTATTATATTGAGCTTCATGTTTATTATTAAATGAGATAGCATAAATGATGTATTAAATAAAAATAACTATATGCAGAAGTTTTTGTCATGTTTTCTTGTATACGTTTCAGTTTTAGAAGCTGGTCTGACTTACATTTAGTCTTTAAACGTAACCTCCCGTTGTCATTTAGTAGTGGTTTGCTGAATTTCCCTCAGTTTCCTTGTGTAATGCTGCCTCTGCAGTTGTTGGATGGAAACTGAGTCCAGGGAGCTGATAGACCGTTTTGTGGCATCATGTGGAAACATTCCTCTAATCCTGAATATGAACAAAAGAAGGGAAATGATTGTGGACTTCAGGAGAAAACAGGATATAGGTTCAACTGTATTACCATCCTGGGAGAACAAGTGGAGATGGTGGAGGAGTATAAATACCCCAGTTTCCAGCTGGACAACAAACTGGACTGGAGACACAACTACTTCCTTAGGAAGCCAGAGTTTGCAGCAAGATCCTGCAGATCTTCTCTTAGTTTGTTGCGGAGAGTGTGATCTCCTCTGCCATCATCTGTTAGAGTCGCAGCATCAGAGCAACTGACTTAAAGAAGCTCAACAAGCTTATAAAGAAGGTCGGCTCTGTTCTGGGGACTCTTCTGGAACCTCTGGAGATGATTGGGCAAAGATGAATTCTTCATAAAATTAAGAAAGTTATGGACAACCCTGAGGATCCTCTTCATCAGACTGTTGTACAACAACAGTGTCTTCAGTCAGAGAGCCGATCTCCAGACCGGCTGTAAGACAGACCGCTACAGGAGATCCTTCCTGCCTGCAGCCTTCAGCATCTACAACAACTCGTTGAAGAAACTATCATGAGTTATACAGTAGCATTTAATTCAACATTTAGGGACTACCAGAGTATTTTTGAATTCAATAACATATGACATACTATTGTATATTAATTAGAAAGCATAAATATTAATAAGGCTTATCATTGTGCACAGTGGTGGTGGTGTGGATGGGTGGAAGTCTGGGAATTACAACACAACAATGGATGCAACAATAAACTCATCTGCCCTCTTCCATGCTTCTGAATTTTTAAAGGAGAAGTCCGGTCAAAATCAGAATTCAAACTGCTGAAAGTACTTTAAATATAAAACTACTACATACTGTGCAAAAAATTATAAGTTTTTTTAATTAATAATAATTCTCATTTAATCATGTTTATGTGGAGGAATCCATCTTGGTCAAGAATAGTACTGTCACCTCCCATTTTTTGACGTCACTCGGCGGACCCGCTGTTGAGCAAGTTTCAACGCTCTGTTTGTCACGGCGCACTATTTTCCAAGATCAAACTCAGTCGGGTCCTACAGTATATATCTATACACGCGTGTGTGTGTGTGTGTGTGTGCGCACTCCGCGCAGCACGGCTTTGCCGGCGCTGCAGCAGAGCGCGCACACACACACACACACACACACACACACACACACACAGCGGAGGAGAGATCGCTGAAGTGACTTAAGTTAGCTGATTATTATAGTATAAGTATTAAAATATAAGAGCATTCCAGCACATGCTGGGCTGATCACGGCTTTGCACCGGCGCTGCAGCTGAGCGCGCGCACACACACACACACACACAGCGGAGGAGAGATCGCTGAAGTGACTGTGTTGAAATAAGCAATGTTTTTTCCTCTTTTACCAGTTGTGTTGGAACATCCGATGGCCATGCACGTGGGCATTGTTGCTTCAGCAATAGCTCTTGGGAATGTCAGCAGTGAAGTCCTCTGGAAATCCGAAATAATTATTGATGATCGCAGCTGTGTAGAACGGCTCCTATTGACTTTGCATGGAAAGCGGAGAGAAATACTGTCGCCGCTTCCGCTCTTCCACGTCGCAGGATGTGATGTCAAACGCCCCTTACTGCCCATATTTGGGCAGTCATGTCAGCCCCCATACACAGTGATTCAGACGACAATTTATGTTTTTATTTTCTTATTGATTAAAGATAAGTTCATTAAATAACCACAAATGTATTAGTTTTAGTTATAGCTAATGATACCCTGATTTTTCCTTGTTGACCGGAATTCCCCTTTAAGTAGAGTCAGCCTTGTCCGAATTGATCTATCCGCTTTTTTTCCTCCAGCAAAAGCCTCGCAAAGTTATTATTTTGTAAATAAATTCCCAAATTTGCTTTTGCAGTTGCCATTGTCTCTGGTCTTTTTGTTGCTGTTGTCTGTCTTGCGTTTACATCGTGTGTTACATTTGTGCCTGCTGAAGAATCTGAATAGATGAAAAAGACCACAAAAAGTGCTGACTGGCCATGAGCGCAAAGAGCTGTGCCTCAAGGAGAATGCTTAAGTAACCAATAGGAAACTATCACAAAGTCACATAAAAGCCAAAACCTTTAACGCATACATAGACACTCTTCCGACAAGCATCCCTCACCATTAAAAATTTATGAATTTAGACTTACAGAAATAAATTAGCTCAAATAAACCCACAATGTAATGGGGGTCGTGAAAAAACAAAAGTCAGTCTCGTTTTATGAGAGGACTGGTGTGCTAATTACTTTTTAATTTGCAATTTATGTGTACCATCTATACATTTTGCCGGCAACTTTGATAGGGGTGGCAGGAGCGCCCCCACCCATGGATTAGAGCAGGGATGTCAAAGTCAAATACACGGAGGGCCAAAAAACCAAATTTGCTACAAGCCGAGGGCCGGACTGGTTCAATGTTTATTAAAAAGCCCAATAATACCATTTTCTGGTGCCATTTTCTGGTGCCAGTTGGCAGAGATCTTGATGGCAAGGGAAAAGAAATAGCCCAGTCCATCCATCCATCCATTCATTTTCTAACATGCTTATCCCTGCTGGGTTCGCAAAGGGTGCCGGTGCCGATCTCCAGCTGTCAATGGGCAAGAGACAGGTCGCCAGTCCATCGCAGGGCAGAAATAGTCCAGTCTTTTGCCCAATTTACTGTGATATCACCAAGACCTGCTGCGCTAGGATAGCACAGGCGACAGGTGTCGTTGTGCCAAACGACTTATCCACGCCAGAATGTATATTCCCTGCGTCGGGAGCGCATTCAGCTGGAAGAATGAATCCAGTCAACTCCGCCTCATTTCCAACCTATTAAAACTCAATTGATCACTCAATATAACACGATCTGAGAAAGTAAACGGCTCTGTGGTCATTTCCAGATTTGTCAAGAAATATTAGCTTTATGTTATTAGATTGTCGCATGTCTGTCTGCTTAAACCAAAAATCCACCTTCGTGAATCCATCACAGCTGTCTGCTGGTTCGTCTTTTTTCTTTTTCTTTTTTGGTAGCTAGACCCGCATGAATGGATCATATAAAGTGTATTGCACGTGTGATCAAATGAACACTGAATAAAGGTACAGCCAAAATGATCAGATAAGATTTTAACTCAACCTAGAACCATATAGAGATATTAACTATATTAAGAAAACGAGATATGTCGCTTTTAAAAATAGAACAATATGAGGAGTTTAAAAAAAATCGTTTTCATTTTATTAGAATGTGATGTTTAAAAAATATTTAGACTTCCCAATGCTGGAGGTTAAAAGTTTTATTGATTTCAAGCACTCTCCCAATGCAGGGGATACAAATTCTGGCGGGGATAAGTCGTTTGGTACGACGTCACCTGTGCTATCCTAGCGCAGCAGGTCTTGGTGATATTACAGTAAATTTGGCGAAAGACTGGTCTATTTCTGCCCTGGGATGGACTGGCGACCTGTCCAGGTTGTACCCCGCCTCTCGCCCATTGACAGCTGGAGATAGACACCGGCACCCTTCGCGAACCCAGCGGAGAATGGATGCTAGAAAATGGATGGATGGATGGATGGATGGATGGATGGATGGATGGATGGATGGATGGATGGATGGATGGATGGATGGATGGATGGATGGATGGATGAATGAACTGGGCTATTTCTTTTCCCTTGCCATCAAGATCTCTGCCAACGGGCACCAGAATATGCTATTATTGGGCTTTCTTCGTCTGGAAACAGATGCATACAAACATCTTACGGGCGCAGCCAGTGTCCAAAATTAACTTCCTGATTCACCGGCCAAGTTGGCCGGTAGATGTAAAAATCAACCGGCCAGGCATATTTTTTACCGGCCAAAATATTAATCCTGACCAGACCTCAATTTTTATCAATAATTAAGAGTGAGATTATGTTAATTTTTGGGGGCGTGGCTGTCTGGACCCTGGAAGAGAAATCTTTGGCCGTTTCTCAATTCACGAGAACGCGAGCACATATGGTGTATTGGAACAGAAGCGTACTTGTGACGTCATGAGACGCACAGTTCTTTAGCATTTCTTTAACATTCAAAACTATTTATATACTACACCACAATAAATCTTATTGAAAAAAAATTTTAAAACAACATTTTTAATTTCTAAAAAGCCTAAAAATTATCTTGCCGCAGTGCATTCTGGGAAAGCGGTCAGTCTGAAGAACGCACAAGTCTGCTCTGATGCATGCTCGATAAAGAAGGCGGGGCGAGAACAACATCCGGGGATGTGGCGCGTTCTCGCTCTGGCGTTCTGGGCAATTGGAACAGTGCTCGGGCTGAGGCTGATGACGTGTCACGACTCAGTTAGTAACTCAGTTACTTTTTGGGAGAAGTAACTAGTAACTATAACTAATTACTTTTGCAAAGTAACGTGCCCAACACTGCTTACAGCAGACAGGCGAACGCAACGAAAAGTCGAAAAAACGACAGTACAAACAATGACTAACACAGTGAAAGTATGAACATGCACAGAGAGAGAGAGAAACCATTCCAATGTTACTTACAATCGCATCAGCAGAAACGCGAGGTCCGCGTTAGCCTTGCAGCCTTCTTTTTCTTTTAGCTCTCGCCATTCGGAAAAAGCTTGCCCGATGTTCACCCGTGTACGACCCCTCTCTCTGTCCAGAGCCCTTTTCCTCTTTCTTGCCTGCTCCGACATGGGCTTTCGCTGTTTTCTCGCTGGTTCCGCCATGATAACTACCGTACACAAATATCGCCACTGCGCTATAGCAACGAGCATGCCTTTCCCTGGGGGCGTGTAGCAGTTCTCGCCGTAAAGCAAGACCGACTCTCGCGATGCACGAGACTTCTGAGCCTGTGGGTGCGGGCCGAGGGCTCCTGCAGTTGCAAGTACGGTATTTCCCCTACAGACCACCAGGGCGGCCGAGAAAACCTTTGTTCGACCTGAAATGACTCATTTAATCATCCAAAACGGTATGGAACACATTAATTAACTGAAAAATGTTGCATAGTATGCCTTTAATTGCGGCATCAAAGAAAGGTAAAAACACAGCAGTTTAAAAAAGTGATTTGCCAAAACATGTTTACAAGGAAGTAGCTAAAACATAAGATTGTGTTTCTGAATTTACTTTACGCTTAGCTGATGTGTCTTTTCAAACCCTGAGACTGGAGAACTACACAGTGACCCAAGCGGTGGGGAGGCTGTGCTCAGCAAAGACGGAGAAAGTAATCCAAGGGGGTGGGAAGGTGAAAGGAGCTACACATAGGGCAGCCAACCAGTAGGAGGCTGCTAAAGATTTTTTTCCCCTGTTTAGTGCATTCTAAAAAAAATCATATAATGGACATGCATGGTATCTGTCAGACATTTAAAAGGGATAGAAAATCAAATAAATTCCATACAGGCCTGACCCAGTGGCTGAGAAATGAATCATGGAATGAGCTGGGTGTTTTAATCTAAATTACTCTTTGGAAGTAACTCCCAAAATCCGATTTGATACATTTTGTAAACAGGTTATCCGTGTTTTTGTTCTTTGGAGCTTTAAACAAATATTGGACTACAGTTTATTTATGACAGGCTGCTGGTACCTATGTGCTTCAAGATCCAGTGTATGTGTCCATTGGGGATGGACACATACACTGCTAAAGACTGCTAAACCACCCTAAATGTGAATGCAACGATCTTAACGCTCATCGTGTGCGTAAACAATCCCACACACCGTCCAGGTTGATACAGTAATGCTGTTTTAAGCACAGGAGTCATGAAAAATCCAGAGCTCAGTCACAGCTTAGCCAATATGCCTCCAGTTTTGAAAGCTTAAAGGTTTCCTCCATCCTGTCGAATCCAGCGGTGGGCACAGTTGGCATAATACCAAAATAGATAATTGCGGAGCTAACATTTTGTTCATCGCATTATCATTCAAGCTACATTTAGAAGTGTGTGCGGACTGGTTATCATCCATTTTAATGGGTTTCGACAACTGTAAGTATGATAATGTTTTGACTCAAATCTGACAAGGTAATATTCTAGGCCTTTTTAGCTTAGTGCAATGGCGCACCGCTACAAAGTCTATTGGCTTGTCAACAGGTGTTAGCTCTGACTGCACCGGTGGACCTGTTACTGCAGAAAAGGTTCCTTGCATGGCAATAAATTAGTACGCGCAATTAGCACTCGCAATTAGCACACTTCCATAATCCGCCTGTCTCACACACACACACACACACGCGCTCCTTGGCGGAAGCTATGGAAACAGAATGTTGGCGTCGGAACGCCTATAAAAGGCCGTGGCGTCCTTCAGTCATTCCTTTTGCACTTGGACTTTGGAAGGACAAACCTGAAGGAGCTTTACAAGCCTTGGAAGGTCTGAACTTGCTGAAAAAGTCTGCGATATACTAACCTGCTGAAGATGACCGTCGGACCGCACGACCGTGTGTCATGTGATCCCATGGATCTGCTGGGTTTGTCATTTGTCTTCTATTATAATAAGTTGTTACTGACAGCATCTGTAAATTGTTTATTTGGGTTTTTTGTTTGTTTTTCTGTTTTTTTTTGTTTGTTTTTTTTTAAGAAATTTTGACCGCTAACATGTAGCATAGTTCTATCTGACTGCTAGCATCTAGCATAGTTTCCATTTTAGGGGCTGAAGGTGTTTTTCAGCTGGCAAAACTTGATGGGGAAAGTTAACAGTGGTGTAATGATGTGGGAAAATGACTTATTTTAGTTTGACAGAATCAGCTTTGTTGAAGTTGGTGTGAAATTTGGTGTTTCTTGGAAAAAAAGATGGTGCTTGGCCAGGTTTTTTGAAAAATGCCCTGAAAACATGTTTGGTCTCCATGGATACGTTAGTGAAATTGCATTCTACAACTTTAAAAGTACATTTTGAGAGACAGTGTGTTTCAAATAATATCCTTAAATTGTTTCATTTGTTCATTTTATAAAGAGAGAGGCATTTCGAGCTGTGGTGAAACAGATTCAGAAGTTGACTAAATTTAGCCTGATTGAAAAACTTGTCATTTATTTATTTATGAATTACATGGGATATTGCAGAGATGTTAACAGTGTTTGAGTGATATTAAAAGTTTCTGGTATCATATAAATCATTTTTGTTGAGTTTGGTATCCAGTCCTTGGAAAAGAAGATGCTGGGCACCTCTTTTTGGAAAATGCCCCGAAAAACATGTCTGGTCTCCTTGGAGACCGTAACCTAGTGATCTTGAACTCAAAAGTGTATAAATATCTATATCTATCTATCTATCTATCTATCTATCTATCTATATATATATATATATATATATATATATATATATATATATATATATATATATATATATATATATATATATATATATATATATATATTGTATATTTATATAATATACTACCCCCAAATGGGCACTTCCGACAGCATAAAACTGCGCTCTGACCACTAGATGGCGCCATCTCTTATAGAATCCCTAGTCTGGGAGAGATGGATCAGCCAGCATCTGTGTTAAACATCCACCACCTAATGCTACTGATGCTAATTCGTGACACATGTAAAATAAGTAGATAGATAAAGCGTTAAATCATCACATAACATTAGTTATTTTGAAATCAGGCACTTCCCAAAATGTTTTAGTTTTAAATTGAATTATTTTATTGCTGACTGGCTTGAGCCCTGTGGTGGGACGGTCATCTCACTGGCTGCAGGATTGCTTGTCCCACATATAGGCTATAGGCAGGGCAGAGGACTCCAGTTATGGGTCTTGAGTCACGTGTAATAAGTTTGGACTTGATGAAGTGACCTGCTGCCTTAACAGCACTGATGCGTCATCACTTTTACTTGACTTGACATGTTATATGAAACGGAAAGTAGTGAAGAGTGCAATCACAGCTACCCGCCTCCAAAGTGACACTTTCTCTTTGTTAAACAAAACGTCAAAGTTAGTTAAAAAATGAAATAGTATAACTTAATGCAACTATTCTCTGTAACAAAAATCAATTCCATGACATTATTCAGTGAATAAAGCTGCCACTTATCCTGCATAAAATAGGTGAACCATATTCAAGGAAACCTGTAGCCTATTGTATTTACATTTGTATTTGATTTTGATCTGAAACATGGAGCCAGATACCAAAACCTGTGGAATTTTATTTTATAGCCGTCAACAAAACATAGGCTACAACAAAAAGGACAAACAATAAGAAAACTCCTCTGTTGTCATACTGAGTTAATATTTACTTTGAAAAGCAAAATCCTATCGTTCACGTCTCAAATTGTGGAAAAATAAAAAAGTTCAAAAGTTTGTTAATCCCATCTATTTTACTGATAGCAGCGTTTTATCTGTACACAGTGAAAAGCTCTGCTCTACAGTCTGATGAACGTATTGTTTCAACCTTTCTAACAGGTTCTGATTTACCAAAGTAACCACATTTGATTTGTTGTCTGTAATGACTGATGGGTAGCAAAGGTAAAGCTGATTGGTGGTTGATAATGATCCCTATTTGGTCGTCCAGTTTATTTATGTAGGGGAATCACGCGGAGTGTTGTTTTTTTGGCTCCTTATTTTTACGTTGAAATTAGTTCTTATGTGTTTCTCGCTGCTTTGCAGTGAACAGAGATCTTCTTTAAATGACAATTTGTTTTTGATGTCACTCTCTGAAAATGTCCAAATTCAAGTTATTAATGAAGAACCATCTTACAGAGCAAAGTCATTATTATATCTGTCCACTCGGACCTGTCAAACACACACAAACACATTCAGAAACCGTAATTAAACGGAAGTTTGCTTTAAAGTGTGGGTGTGCACCAGATATCATGTGATTAATGGTTTGCTTTTCCCCACAGCCCACTTCATGGAGATTCTCGCTGAGACTCTTCTGGAGCTGGCCTTGGACCTGGACCTGGACGTGCGTGATGTTCTTCAGCTAGTCTGGGTCCTGGATCAGGGTAATCTGTATGAAATTACTGTGTTCAATGAGGGGGTTTCTGAGGAGGAGGACTTTCTCCCCGAACCTCCTCCAATTTTAAGACACTTGTTGAACCCTAACCTGTGGGAAGAGCGTCAGGGCTATCATCACGGGGACACAGTTTCTGATGATGAGGGGGAGGCAGGTGTTGACGATGACAATTCCCTTGGAGGGACCTCCACATGTCAGGTGAGTTCAGAACTAGACCCAGCTCCCTCGACAAGTGGCACCAGAAAGAGGACGAGGGAGGTAGGTGCTGAGGAGGAACCCCCGGCCAAGAAGATCATTCATGATGAGGAGGAAGAGGTGGATGTCGAGGCGCTGTCAGAGGAGCCAGAAATTATTTCTATTTCATCATCTGATGAGATTCTTGAGATATCCAGCAGGATCATTCATGATGAGGAGGAAGAGGTGGATGTCGAGGCGCTGTCAGAGGAGCCAGAAATTATTTCTATTTCATCATCTGATGAGATTCTTGAGATATCCAGCGGGCTCTCTGGGTATGACACCATGAGCTCTGAGGATGAAGAGTTTGATGAAGACGAGGATGACCTTCCACCCCAGTTACGGTTTGTCCAGCCACTTCCTCCCTACTTCAGACTCCCATGGTACCACCCCCCTGGATGAAGAGCCCCTAGAGATATGCAACAGTTCCCATGGAGGGACATCTATAGGGGGTCAGGTGACGGTGGAAGTGGACCCCGCTGAAACATAGATTAACCACATTGAGAGAGTCACAATTGGAGATAATTTCTCTAGTTATTGTTTTTGTGAAGCTGATCGCTTTCTAGCAGGACTGGTGATGCCCCAGGAAGCGACTTGCACCAGGGCTTTTCTTTATCCCTATACTGCTAGATTTTGGGTTTGTAAATATTTAGGAGTCTGGCAGGACTGGTGATGCCCCAGGAAGCGACTTGCACCAGGGCTTCTCTTTATCCTTATACTGCTAGATTTTGGGTTTGTAAATATTTAGGAGTCTGGCAGGACTGGTGATGCCCCAGGAAGCGACTTGCACCAGGGCTTTTCTTTATCCCTATACTGCTAGATTTTGGGTTTGTAAATATTTAGGAGTCTGGCAGGACTGGTGATGCCCCAGGAAGCGACTTGCACCAGGGCTTCTCTTTATCCTTATACTGCTAGATTTTGGGTTTGTAAATATTTAGGAGTCTGGCAGGACTGGTGATGCCCCAGGAAGCGACTTGCACCAGGGCTTTTCTTTATCCTGCAGATAGATTTTGATTTTTAAAAGCTAAGGGTTATCTTTTGCCGCTGGCATCTGTTCAAAGACTGACTCAACAGCTAGCAACATTTAAAAAGTGTGGAGCATTAGAGCTGTTGTGGCAGACATACTTTAACAATGTAAAAGGAATCTGAGCAAAACGAAGGCTGGGGAACCTATACGACAACAGGAGGCAGCTAAAACAAAAACAGGATGAATCAAAACAGATAGCTAGGCATGAGGATGCAATGCATGCACATCGCTAAACGAAGCACAAGAGAGAAACAGTAAATCCTTGTTGAAAACACAAGCGCTGGGTTTGGATAAAAACTTCCAACAAGTGAAATAACTGTGCTGGTGACACAATGCGATCTCAAAGGAATGAGACAACTCTGCTGGGTCTCTGCTGGGGCGAATGGGTAAAGTAGTTGTCTTGCAATCCGGAGGTTGTTGGTTAGATTCCAGCTTTCTCTTTCATACAGTGTGCCCCTGGGCAAGGCACTTAACCCCAAGTTGCCTACTGATCTGCTTATCGGTATATAAATGTGTGTGTTAGTGAGTGTGATGGGCTGAATGTGTCTCTAGTCTAAAGAGTGTAAAAGTGCTACATAAGTTCACCATTCTCAAATGAGTGAGACAGCGCTGCTGGGTATGTATCAAAATCTGTGGGTGTGATTCTGAGGATTCTGTGTAATGAACAGAGGCAGCGGACCCAGAATTCAGCCAGACCAGCAGAGGTTTGTTCAAAGGAAAGGCTCTTTAATAACAAAATCAAAAAAACAAACAGGGAAAAATCCAAAAGAGACCGTCGAACCAAAAGACGGTATAAAAATAGACAGACGAGCAGGGCAGAATGGCTCAGGTTTCTGGAGAAACAGGAGGTCAAAAAACCAAAAACAAACCAACATACAGAAATTTCCAGGAGGAGACTCACCTACACTCAACAAGACGACCTGGCACTGACGTCTGGTCTCAACAGTTTATATGGAGGTGGAAGCAGGTGAAACCGGTGAGAGGTGATTGCAGCAGGGGTGGAGTTAGGCAGGTGTGCAGAATAAGTAATTAGACCAGACATGAGGCTGAGGCTCAAAACAAGAACAGATCAAAAAACCAAACCTATACTAAGAAGCTTCTGAAGACATAACAGGATAAACTAAAACAGTAAACAAGAATCTAAACAAGAACCCAGACAAGACAGAACAAAACAGCCAGATAATAAAAGACAGAGAGAGAAGGAACACTAAAACTAACATAAACCAGAACAGAACTCAGAATATTACATTCTGACTGGTTGTCCATTGGTTGGTGTCTTCATTCTGTCACCCTCCAGTCCAAGTGTCCTTGGGCAAGACACTAAAAGCTAAGTAATAATAATAACTGACTTTGTCAAGTACAGAGTAAAACCGGTGAGGAATAAAACAACGGCCAAAGCACAAACTCAAATCTGTAAAGAGTGTCCAGGAAGTGAGAAACAAATTTTAATCTGAGGGCACATAAACCTCTCAGAGGACAAATCAAAATCTGCCAGGAGCGGGACAGTGGTGATCAACAGTTTAAGACAAACCGAGGCAGAGGACAGGACTTGAGGTGTGTGGATGTGGGCTGTGTTTGTTGCTAAGACAGCGTTTTCCCCTACACACTGATATAGTTAGAGATATTACTTTGGTAAGTTGTGTTCAGGTCTAGTTTGAGGATATTAACTCTCTGCGGAGATACTACCCTTCTGATCTAGGCCTGATTTAACCTCTGTTTGTCTCACTGCATGTTGGACTGAGCCTCTATGGGCCTTGGCCTACCAGAAGATCTACAGCGATGGAAGAAGAGGATCGTCACCTGAGCCACTGACTTTTACAAAGGTGAGTACGTGTCAGAAAGTACTCGCGATCCATAGTTGAACTATGGAGTAAATATTGTAGGCTGCCTCAGGCTGCTTAAATCAAAAAACAAGTTTCCAATGCAGTTATACTCACCTGTTCCTCACTCCGCTCTCCCAGTTCTTCAGCCGCTCCTCCCTGGAGTCTTTTGTTGTCCACTGCATTGTTCGTTTCGTTTGTCTCTCCGGTTTCTCACCGCCACTTTGTAACTTCTCTATTTGTAAATGGTAAATGGCTTGCACTTAACCAGCGCCTTAACTAGTCTGACAACCCCAAAGTGCTCTACACTACAACCATGATTTGTTTACTTGTTAATGCCCGCATCCTGATTCCACGAGCCATTGATCAATAGTTTCCAGTCAGCAGTTCATTAAAGGACACGACAGAGAGAGATGGGAAGAGAGAATGTGTAAGCTTTTATTAAGAAAACAAACCAATTACTTCTGTTACCAAAGCCTGGCCTGAAATAAAACAAGTTGTATGTTGCAATGTAGAATGACAACTGTGACAAAATCAAAGGAAAAACCCAAAAGTAGTCTCTTGATTTCAGGATTCAGACTGCAGATCTTTGTCTCTTATATTAAGGGGTGGGTCAGTTTGTAAGCCTTCCATTTTACACCACCATCAAGCTGATGGAAAAAAAACAACATAAGTGAACTTCTATTCACACAACAAAACATTTGAAATGTGACCAAAGTTGAGACCATTTTGGGCTTTCTGCTACTGTCCATTGATCCTGCTGTCTTGTCTCCATTTTTGTTTGTTTGTTTTCATGACAGAGCTCCTGGGAGCTTTGTGCTGATGGAAGAAACGTCTGGAATGACACATGGACGACGACCCAAACGGAGGAGCTGCTCCCCATCCCCAGATCTACCGATTGCTACACGGTGTGGAAAAAGGTGAGTGCACGATTGTGACGTGATCAGAAAGGAAAGTGACCTTCAATCATCACAAATGAGGGCCTGATCACGCGGTGTATCTGGGAAATGACTGGGATGAAATGTTCATAGGACAAAAAAACAAAAACAATATGAAGACATTATGTGAACATAAAAACCAGAACTAGTTTCTGATTTCAGGATTCGGACTCTGCATAGCTCTGAGGTTTCATCGTCCCAGGTTAGATCTCATCAGTTTGGGCACCTCCACCCTCAACACCAGCAGTCTGATGGAGGAAGATAGGAAAACCAAGTTGAAGAAAAAAGTAAGACACCCGTTTATTTTCCAAATATGCACCAAGTTGAGCTAAAAGTTAACAGTTTTGACTTCCTGCTGTCTACGTGTATTCTTTCTCCTGATTGACCCTGCAATCTTCTCTCTCTCTCTCTTTTTTGTCAACTTATGCCGAAATGACTGAGCTTCTATGAACTTTCCGTTGATGGAAGAAACGTCTGGAACGGCACATCGATGACAACCCAAGCAGAGGTCCTTCTCCACGTCCTGATCTGATTATACAATATTGTGGAAAAAAGCTAAGTACACTCCCGCATTAAAAACAATACACGATGTGGTCAATTTGACCATTTGCACCGAAGCGGCTCACATACCACACATTTTTCACACACGTCGCTTTCCTTGAGTAAACACAAAGACGTGTTAAAATGCGTTTCTTTGACGCAGTATTCTGCAAAATGTGTTTTTATCCATTAAGCCACATAAAACTTGACATTCTGATTTCCCGAAAGGATGAATTACTTTACACCAGCTGAAGACGCAGACATAAATGATGCGAAGTAAGTCCTTTATGCAGATATCAGATAAAACTCGTTTGCTGATTAGTGTCTGGAAGCAACTGGATGCACTGGACTTTTCCTGTCAGAGTAAAGGGGGCAGAGTACAAAAGCATGCCACACTTTTCAGATCATGATTAGACCAGACATGAGTGCTGAGGCTCAAAACAAGAACAGATCAAAAAACCAAACCTAAACTAAGAAGTTTCTGAAGACATAACAGGATAAACTAAAACAGTAAACAAGAATCTAAACAAGAACCCAGACAAGACAGAACTCAAAACAGCCAGATAATAAAAGACAGAGAGAGAAGGAACACTAAAACTAACATAAACCAGAACAGAACTCAGAATATTACATTCTGACTGGTTGTCCATTGGTTGGTGTCTTCATTCTGTCACCCTCCAGTCCAAGTGTCCTTGGGCAAGACACTAAAAGCTAAGTAATAATAATAACTGACTTTGTCAAGTACAGAGTAAAACCGGTGAGGAATAAAACAACGGCCAAAGCACAAACTCAAATCTGCAAAGAGTGTCCAGGATGTGAGAAACAAATTTTAATCTGAGGGCACATAAACCTCTCAGAGGACAAATCAAAATTTGCCAGGAGCGGGACAGTGGTGATCAACAGTTTAAGACAAACCGAGGCAGAGGACAGGACTTGAGGTGTGTGGATGTGGGCTGTGTTTGTTGCTAAGACAGCGTTTTCACCTACACACTAATATAGTTAGAGATATTACTTTGGTAAGTTGTGTTCAGGTCTAGTTTGAGGATATTAACTCTCTGCGGAGATACTACCCTTCTGATCTAGGCCTGATTTAACCTCTGTTTGTCTCACTGCATGTTGGACTGAGCCTCTATGGGCCTTGGCCTACCAGAAGATCTGCAGCGATGGAAGAAGAGGATCGTCACCGGAGCCACTGACTTTTACAAAGGTGAGTACGTGTCAGAAAGTACTCGCGATCCGTAGTTGAACTATGGAGTAAATATTGTAGGCTGCCTCAGGCTGCTTAAATCAAAAAACAAGTTTCCAATGCAGTTATACTCACCTGTTCCTCACTCCGCTCTCCCAGTTCTTCAGCCGCTCCTCCCTGGAGTCTTTTGTTGTCCACTGCATTGTTCGTTTCCTTTGTCTCTCCGGTTTCTCACCGCCACTTTGTAACTTCTCTATTTGTAAATGGTAAATGGCTTGCACTTAACCAGCGCCTTAACTAGTCTGACAACCCCAAAGTGCTCTACACTACAACCATGATTTGTTTACTTGTTAATGCCCGCATCCTGATTCCACGAGCCATTGATCAATAGTTTCCAGTCAGCAGTTCATTAAAGGACACGACAGAGAGAGATGGGAAGAGAGAATGTGTAAGCTTTTATTAAGAAAACAAACCAATTACTTCTGTTACCAAAGCCTGGCCTGAAATAAAACAAGTTGTATGTTGCAATGTAGAATGACAACTGTGACAAAATCAAAGGAAAAACCCAAAAGTAGTCTCTTGATTTCAGGATTCAGACTGCAGATCTTTGTCTCTTATATTAAGGGGTGGGTCAGTTTGTAAGCCTTCCATTTTACACCACCATCAAGCTGATGGAAAAAAAACAACATAAGTGAACTTCTATTCACACAACAAAACATTTGAAATGTGACCAAAGTTGAGACCATTTTGGGCTTTCTGCTACTGTCCATTGATCCTGCTGTCTTGTCTCCATTTTTGTTTTTTGTTTTCATGACAGAGCTCCTGGGAGCTTTGTGCTGATGGAAGAAACGTCTGGAATGACACATGGACGACGACCCAAACGGAGGAGCTGCTCCCCATCCCCAGATCTACCGATTGCTACACGGTGTGGAAAAAGGTGAGTGCACGATTGTGACGTGATCAGAAAGGAAAGTGACCTTCAATCATCACAAATGAGGGCCTGATCACGCGGTGTATCTGGGAAATGACTGGGATGAAATGTTCATAGGACAAAAAAACAAAAACAATATGAAGACATTATGTGGACATAAAAACCAGAACTAGTTTCTGATTTCAGGATTCGGACTCTGCATAGCTCTGAGGTTTCATCGTCCCAGGTTAGATCTCATCAGTTTGGGCACCTCCACCCTCAACACCAGCAGTCTGATGGAGGAAGATAGGAAAACCAAGTTGAAGAAAAAAGTAAGACACCCGTTTATTTTCCAAATATGCACCAAGTTGAGCTAAAAGTTAACAGTTTTGACTTCCTGCTGTCTACGTGTATTCTTTCTCCTGATTGACCCTGCAATCTTCTCTCTCTCTCTCTTTTGTCAAATTATGCCGAAATGACTGAGCTTCTATGAACTTTCCGCTGATGGAAGAAACGTCTGGAACGGCACATCGATGACAACCCAAGCAGAGGTCCTTCTCCACGTCCTGATCTGATTATACAATATTGTGGAAAAAAGCTAAGTACACTCCCGCATTAAAAACAATACACGATGTGGTCAATTTGACCATTTGCACCGAAGCGGCTCACATACCACACATTTTTCACACACGTCGCTTTCCTTGAGTAAACACAAAGACGTGTTAAAATGCGTTTCTTTGACGCAGTATTCTGCAAAATGTGTTTTTATCCATTAAGCCACATAAAACGTGACATTCTGATTTCCCGAAAGGATGAATTACTTTACACCTGCTGAAGACGCAGACATAAATGATGCGAAGTAAGTCCTTTATGCAGATATCAGATAAAACTCGTTTGCTGATTAGTGTCTGGAAGCAACTGGATACACTGGACTTTTCCTGTCAGAGTAAAGGGGGCAGAGTACAAAAGCATGCCACACTTTTCAGATTATGATTTGCGAAGGATTTTGAACCACCCTGTAATTTCCCTTCACTGTATAAGGATGCATAACATGGTGGTCTGTCACATCAAATCCGTCAAGGTTTATGGATTTCAAGGGGACAAAATGTGAAAAAGCTCAAGGGCTGTTTTTTTAACATTGTGATTAGAAACTATTTTACATGGCTGAAACCAGGACTGGATTGGACGTTTCTGTCATTCCTTTCTGTAGATGACATCTGCAGCCAGTTCTGTTCGGTTTCAGGGAAAATTCTGACCAGTCGAGACTTCCTCCTCATTTACGACGGGGCTCTGTGCTAGTAAACACTCCACCTCATGGTTCACTCTCCACCGCGGTCCTGACTTTGGAGGGATCCTGGGAAGGGAGGAGATGTTTGCGTACAGCATGTCATGACATACACAGATGGCACCGTTTCCCTCTGCCCTTATTTCCACCTGCTTAAATAAAGACAGTGTTGATGTTTAGGGAGTTTGCCACGAGGTTTGTCAGCCATGGGGTCGTTCATATGTGAAATGATAGAGTCTTCGAAACTGATGACAAAAATATAGAGTTCAGCCGAGTTAAAGAAAAGAAGTTAGTGTCTTGCAATAATATTCACAGCCGTCGAACTTTTGGCATTTTGTCCCATTTTAAGCAAAATTCTTCAGTCTATTTTATTGTGATTCAGTGACGGACCAACAGGAAGTGGAGCAGAGTTGTTGGTGGAATACAATTGCTTTTCAAATTGTTGGAAACTGTATTGTGCCTCAGTTCCTCTCAGTCAATACTTGAATTTCCCTGCAGTTACAGCAGCAGGTCATCTAAGGTGTGTCTCCATCAGCTTTAGGCAGCTAGAGGAGGATTTGTTTTGCCCCAACTTCTTCACAAAACAGCTCAGACTCAGGTCTAAATCTGCACTGCTAATATAAATATGGATTGGTTTAAACCAGGGGTCACCAACCTTTTAGAAACTGAGAGCTACTTCATCCGTACTGTCATACAAAGGGCTACCTGTACCGACCTTTGAACTACAAGAGTAAGCTCACCTTAACTTTACGTGATATAAATGTTTTTAATGCTTTTGTCATTTTTAAATCTATGTAAATACAAGTATAAATACAAGCTAGCGCAACTGAATAAAATAACATTTTAAATGCAGCTCACTGGAGGGTTGTGCTTTTGTTAGAACAGGCTTGTGGGCACCACATGTGGTCCTGGGGGGCTACCTGGTGCCCATGTTGGTGATCCCTGCAGCTCTGGCTGGATGTTTAGGGTTGTTCTCCTGATGGAGGCCCAGCCTCAAGTCTTTTGTAGGTTTTCACCCAGGACTACCCAGTGTGTAGCTCCCTCCATTTTCACATCAGCTCTGACTAGTTTGTCTGTCTCAGCAACGTTGTTAGTTTTCCTCACTTTTCTAATTTACATTAAAAAAACTGCAAAAGAGGCTTGTATTTGTGTTTAGACAAAATCTGATGCATAGACGGACTGTTTTACTTGAAACCTTTAAAACCATTTATAATGCTGCTTCCACCTAACAAATATGTTACCTTTATGCTGGTTTTTCACATGAAAGCCCATTTTATATACTGAAATAAATGTAAAACGGTTGAAGGAATTGGACGGATGTTGCTGAAACCAATTACTACTGTTACCAAAGCCTGGCCTGAAATAAAACAAGTTGTAAGTTGCAATGTAGAATGACAACTGTGACAAAATCAAAGAAAAAACCCAAAAGTAGTCTCTTGATTTCAGGATTCAGACTGCAGATCTTTGTCTCTTATATTAAGGGGTGGGTCAGTTTGTAAGCCTTCCATTTTACACCACCATCAAGCTGATGGAAAAAAAACAACATAAGTGAACTTCTATTCACACAACAAAACATTTGAAATGTGACCAAAGTTGAGACCATTTTGGGCTTTCTGCTACTGTCCATTGATCCTGCAGTCTTGTCTCCATTTTTGTTTTTTGTTTTCATGACAGAGCTCCTGGGAGCTTTGTGCTGATGGAAGAAACGTCTGGAATGACACATGGACGACGACCCAAACGGAGGAGCTGCTCCCCATCCCCAGATCTACCGATTGCTACACGGTGTGGAAAAAGGTGAGTGCACGATTGTGACGTGATCAGAAAGGAAAGTGACCTTCAATCATCACAAATGAGGGCCTGATCACGCGGTGTATCTGGGAAATGACTGGGATGAAATGTTCATAGGACAAAAAAACAAAAACAATATGAAGACATTATGTGAACATAAAAACCAGAACTAGTTTCTGATTTCAGGATTCGGACTCTGCATAGCTTTGAGGTTTCATCGTCCCAGGTTAGATCTCATCAGTTTGGGCACCTCCACCCTCAACACCAGCAGTCTGATGGAGGAAGATAGGAAAACCAAGTTGAAGAAAAAAGTAAGACACCCGTATATTTTCCAAATATGCACCAAGTTGAGCTAAAAGTTAACAGTTTTGACTTCCTGTTGTCTACGTGTATTCTTTCTCCTGATTGACCCTGCAATCTTCTCTCTCTCTCTCTCTTTTTTGTCAATTTATGCCGAAATGACTGAGCTTCTATGAACTTTCCGCTGATGGAAGAAACGTCTGGAACGGCACATCGATGACAACCCAAGCAGAGGTCCTTCTCCACGTCCTGATCTGATTATACAATATTGTGGAAAAAAGCTAAGTACACTCCCGCATTAAAAACAATACACGATGTGGTCAATTTGACCATTTGCACCGAAGCGGCTCACATACCACACATTTTTCACACACGTCGCTTTCCTTGAGTAAACACAAAGACGTGTTAAAATGCGTTTCTTTGACGCAGTATTCTGCAAAATGTGTTTTTATCCATTAAGCCACATAAAACTTGACATTCTGATTTCCCGAAAGGATGAATTACTTTACACCTGCTGAAGACGCAGACATAAATGATGCGAAGTAAGTCCTTTATGCAGATATCAGATAAAACTCGTTTGCTGATTAGTGTCTGGAAGCAACTGGATGCACTGGACTTTTCCTGTCAGAGTAAAGGGGGCAGAGTACAAAAGCATGCCACACTTTTCAGATCATGATTTGCGAAGGATTTTGAACCACCCTGTAATTTCCCTTCACTGTATAATGATGCATAACATGGTGGTCTGTCACATCAAATCCGTCAAGGTTTATGGATTTCAAGGGGACAAAATGTGAAAAAGCTCAAGGGCTGTTTTTTTTAACATTGTGATTAGAAACTATTTTACATGGCTGAAACCAGGACTGGATTGGACGTTTCTGTCATTCCTTTCTGTAGATGACATCTGCAGCCAGTTCTGTTCGGTTTCAGGAAAAATTCTGACCAGTCGAGACTTCCTCCTCATTTACGACGGGGCTCTGTGCTAGTAAACACTCCACCTCATGGTTCACTCTCCACCGCGGTCCTGACTTTGGAGGGATCCTGGGAAGGGAGGAGATGTTTGCGTACAGCATGTCATGACATACACAGATGGCACCGTTTCCCTCTGCCCTTATTTCCACCTGCTTAAATAAAGACAGTGTTGATGTTTAGGGAGTTTGCCAGGAGGTTTGTCAGCCATGGGGTCGTTCATATGTGAAATGATAGAGTCTTCGAAACTGATGACAAAAATATAGAGTTCAGCCGAGGTAAAGAAAAGAAGTTAGTGTCTTGCAATAATATTCACAGCCGTCGAACTTTTGGCATTTTGTCCCATTTTAAGCAAAATTCTTCAGTCTATTTTATTGTGATTCAGTGACGGACCAACAGGAAGTGGAGCAGAGTTGTTGGTGGAATACAATTGCTTTTCAAATTGTTGGAAACTGTATTGTGCCTCAGTTCCTCTCAGTCAATACTTGAATTTCCCTGCAGTTACAGCAGCAGGTCATCTAAGGTGTGTCTCCATCAGCTTTAGGCAGCTAGAGGAGGATTTGTTTTGCCCCAACTTCTTCACAAAACAGCTCAGACTCAGGTCTAAATCTGCACTGCTAATTTAAATATGGATTGGTTTAAACCAGGGGTCACCAACCTTTTAGAAACTGAGAGCTACTTCATCCGTACTGTCATACAAAGGGCTACCTGTACCGACCTTTGAACTACAAGAGTAAGCTCACCTTAACTTTACGTGATATAAATGTTTTTAATGCTTTTGTCATTTTTAAATCTATGTAAATACAAGTATAAATACAAGCTAGCGCAACTGAATAAAATAACATTTTAAATGCAGCTCACTGGAGGGTTGTGCTTTTGTTAGAACAGGCTTGTGGGCACCACATGTGGTCCTGGGGGGCTACCTGGTGCCCATGTTGGTGATCCCTGCAGCTCTGGCTGGATGTTTAGGGTTGTTCTCCTGATGGAGGCCCAGCCTCAAGTCTTTTGTAGGTTTTCACCCAGGACTACCCAGTGTGTAGCTCCCTCCATTTTCACATCAGCTCTGACTAGTTTGTCTGTCTCAGCAACGTTGTTAGTTTTCCTCACTTTTCTAATTTACATTAAAAAAACTGCAAAAGAGGCTTGTATTTGTGTTTAGACAAAATCTGATGCATAGACGGACTGTTTTACTTGAAACCTTTAAAACCATTTATAATGCTGCTTCCACCTAACAAATATGTTACCTTTATGCTGGTTTTTCACATGAAAGCCCATTTTATATACTGAAATAAATGTAAAACGGTTGAAGGAATTGGACGGATGTTGCTGAAACCAATTACTACTGTTACCAAAGCCTGGCCTGAAATAAAACAAGTTGTAAGTTGCAATGTAGAATGACAACTGTGACAAAATCAAAGAAAAAACCCAAAAGTAGTCTCTTGATTTCAGGATTCAGACTGCAGATCTTTGTCTCTTATATTAAGGGGTGGGTCAGTTTGTAAGCCTTCCATTTTACACCACCATCAAGCTGATGGAAAAAAAACAACATAAGTGAACTTCTATTCACACAACAAAACATTTGAAATGTGACCAAAGTTGAGACCATTTTGGGCTTTCTGCTGCTGTCCATTGATCCTGCTGTCTTGTCTCCATTTTTGTTTTTTGTTTTCATGACAGAGCTCCTGGGAGCTTTGTGCTGATGGAAGAAACGTCTGGAATGACACATGGACGACGACCCAAACGGAGGAGCTGCTCCCCATCCCCAGATCTACCGATTGCTACACGGTGTGGAAAAAGGTGAGTGCACGATTGTGACGTGATCAGAAAGGAAAGTGACCTTCAATCATCACAAATGAGGGCCTGATCACGCGGTGTATCTGGGAAATGACTGGGATGAAATGTTCATAGGACAAAAAAACAAAAACAATATGAAGACATTATGTGAACATAAAAACCAGAACTAGTTTCTGATTTCAGGATTCGGACTCTGCATAGCTTTGAGGTTTCATCGTCCCAGGTTAGATCTCATCAGTTTGGGCACCTCCACCCTCAACACCAGCAGTCTGATGGAGGAAGATAGGAAAACCAAGTTGAAGAAAAAAGTAAGACACCCGTATATTTTCCAAATATGCACCAAGTTGAGCTAAAAGTTAACAGTTTTGACTTCCTGTTGTCTATGTGTATTCTTTCTCCTGATTGACCCTGCAATCTTCTCTCTCTCTCTCTCTTTTTTGTCAATTTATGCCGAAATGACTGAGCTTCTATGAACTTTCCGCTGATGGAAGAAACGTCTGGAACGGCACATCGATGACAACCCAAGCAGAGGTCCTTCTCCACGTCCTGATCTGATTATACAATATTGTGGAAAAAAGCTAAGTACACTCCCGCATTAAAAACAATACACGATGTGGTCAGTTTGACCATTTGCACCGAAGCGGCTCACATACCACACATTTTTCACACACGTCGCTTTCCTTGAGTAAACACAAAGACGTGTTAAAATGCGTTTCTTTGACGCAGTATTCTGCAAAATGTGTTTTTATCCATTAAGCCACATAAAACTTGACATTCTGATTTCCCGAAAGGATGAATTACTTTACACCTGCTGAAGACGCAGACATAAATGATGCGAAGTAAGTCCTTTATGCAGATATCAGATAAAACTCGTTTGCTGATTAGTGTCTGGAAGCAACTGGATGCACTGGACTTTTCCTGTCAGAGTAAAGGGGGCAGAGTACAAAAGCATGCCACACTTTTCAGATTATGATTTGCGAAGGATTTTGAACCACCCTGTAATTTCCCTTCACTGTATAAGGATGCATAACATGGTGGTCTGTCACATCAAATCCGTCAAGGTTTATGGATTTCAAGGGGACAAAATGTGAAAAAGCTCAAGGGCTGTTTTTTTTAACATTGTGATTAGAAACTATTTTACATGGCTGAAACCAGGACTGGATTGGACGTTTCTGTCATTCCTTTCTGTAGATGACATCTGCAGCCAGTTCTGTTCGGTTTCAGGAAAAATTTTGACCAGTCGAGACTTCCTCCTCATTTACGACGGGGCTCTGTGCTAGTAAACACTCCACCTCATGGTTCACTCTCCACCGCGGTCCTGACTTTGGAGGGATCCTGGGAAGGGAGGAGATGTTTGCGTACAGCATGTCATGACATACACAGATGGCACCGTTTCCCTCTGCCCTTATTTCCACCTGCTTAAATAAAGACAGTGTTGATGTTTAGGGAGTTTGCCAGGAGGTTTTTCAGCCATGGGGTCGTTCATATGTGAAATGATAGTCTTCGAAACTGATGACAAAAATATAGAGTTCAGCCGAGGTAAAGAAAAGAAGTTAGTGTCTTGCAATAATATTCACAGCCGTCGAACTTTTGGCATTTTGTCCCATTTTAAGCAAAATTCTTCAGTCTATTTTATTGTGATTCAGTGACGGACCAACAGGAAGTGGAGCAGAGTTGTTGGTGGAATACAATTGCTTTTCAAATTGTTGGAAACTGTATTGTGCCTCAGTTCCTCTCAGTCAATACTTGAATTTCCCTGCAGTTACAACAGCAGGTCATCTAAGGTGTGTCTCCATCAGCTTTAGGCAGCTAGAGGAGGATTTGTTTTGCCCCAACTTCTTCACAAAACAGCTCAGACTCAGGTCTAAATCTGCACTGCTAATATAAATATGGATTGGTTTAAACCAGGGGTCACCAACCTTTTAGAAACTGAGAGCTACTTCATCCGTACTGTCATAAAAAGGGCTACCTGTACTGACCTTTGAACTACAAGAGTAAGCTCACCTTAACTTTACGTGATATAAATGTTTTTAATGCTTTTGTCATTTTTAAATCTATGTAAATACAAGTATAAATACAAGCTAGCGCAACTGAATAAAATAACATTTTAAATGCAGCTCACTGGAGGGTTGTGCTTTTGTTAGAACAGGCTTGTGGGCACCACATGTGGTCCTGGGGGGCTACCTGGTGCCCATGTTGGTGATCCCTGCAGCTCTGGCTGGATGTTTAGGGTTGTTCTCCTGATGGAGGCCCAGCCTCAAGTCTTTTGTAGGTTTTCACCCAGGACTACCCAGTGTGTAGCTCCCTCCATTTTCACATCAGCTCTGACTAGTTTGTCCATCTCAGCAACGTTGTTAGTTTTAGGTATTGTTAGTTTTCCTCACTTTTCTAATTTACATTAAAAAAACTGCAAAAGAGGCTTGTATTTGTGTTTAGACTAAATCTAATGCATAGACGGACTGTTTTACTTGAAACCTTTAAAACCATTTATAATGCTGCTTCCACCTAACAAATATTTTACCTTTATGCTGGTTTTTCACATGAAAGCCCATTTTATATACTGAAATAAATGTAAAACGGTTGAAGGAATTGGACGGATGTTGCTGAGGAGGCACCTGCTGACAAGTGTAGTCCAGAAAAAGGACAGGATCTTTGACGTTAGTTCTGCACCTTAAAATATGACTACATGGATATAAAGAAATCACCTCGAGCTACAGCTTATGGTTGAACTACTTGTAATAAAAGTGTACAAAAACTACTAGTAAGATCACCATGGATTAAATGGTAATGTGTGAACTCTCCATGACCCCCTCCCCACACACACATCAATCATTACATTTACTGGAGACGGAGTATTGCTTAGAAAATGGGGATTTTACAAGGTGTGCCATCAGGGTTAGATACTCTGACAGCCTGTCAGTTTATATGCTCTAATGTTCAGACAAGAATCCAGTTTGATCACAACAATCCAAAGAAAACAAAAACATTAGTCTTAATACTGTATATACTGTGGTGCATATGGCAAACATGTCAGCATACACGCGATCAAGTAATTAAAGAAAACGGACAAAATGCGTTGATAAATGGGCTTTAAATCGATGGTACTACAGATGAAAGCACAACACCCCCATACATAGTGATCTGTGATCTGGGGACAGTGTTACATCTACTTCTTCATAGCTTCACATACTCGGAAAAACAGCCAACACTTGGAACTCTGTATTTGAAAATACTCGGACTTGTGTAAGGATTAGACGGTAGCGGGGTGTACGACAAGGCGGAGAGGATGGAGATTTTGTGAGAGCAGCTGACCCTTCCTGCCGCTTCTCTCTGGCAGAGCGAGGAGCTTCGCAGGCGAGGACCGGGACCGCTGGGACGCAGCGCTCTGCAAAACTATCCATACGCTTTAAGCCTTTGCGTTTCGTCCTGGGTTTGAGTCCTACCCTTGCCCTGGGTCTTTCTGCATGGAGTTTGCATGTTTTCCCTGGGCATGCGTGGGTTCTCTCCGGGTACTCCGGCTTCTTCCCACAGTCTAACATGACTGTTAGGTTAATTGGCTTCTCTAAATTCTCCTTAGGTGTGAGTGTGTGCGTGAACAGTTGTTTGTCCTGTCTGTCTCTGTGTTGCCCTGCGACAGACTGGCGACCTGTCCAGGGTGAACCCTCGCCCAGTGAACGCTGGAGATAGGCACCAGCAACCCACGCGACCCCATGAGGGATTAAGCGGGTCAGAAAATGGATGGATGAAAACTTTTGCCTGTGCTGGCTGCCGTCTGCTCTGAATCTATGTCTTCACTCGCCCTAGGCCAGTCGAGCAGCGGTGCTCCTCCACCATGTGTGAAAAAGAGAGGAGTGAATAGTTTGAGCAGCCAAATACGTCAAACGTAGGCATTTAAAGCCTTAGCTTACTGGCTGGACACAGTTAGGGGGGTCCATCACCGGTGGAGCACAGAGCCAGACCGGAGAACAGCTGACTGGTGACAAGGCAGTTAGCGGCTATATTATAGTTACATTTTGGACAGGGTGTCCCAACTGTGGTTCACGTGGACTTTCGGCAGACAGAGCGGGACTTTCACCACTTTGCTATCCCGCCAAACACGGTTGCAGCCGTGGAGACTGCGCCGTAAAAGTCGGACGAATCTGTCGATGGAAATGTTGCTGTGGAGCATCTGACATGGCGTCGGTTTTTGATGATTCGACGCAGCGTGTTGCCCTTAGCGCCCCTCTTTCTTAGCAACAAGGCTACGGTGTCTTTCAGCGCTGTCGGTTGTGATGCTTAAAATGGGACGACAGCAACTTAAACAGAAGCGTTAAGAAACTACACAAGCCTGCTACATTTCATTATGATAGTCTAGTCTTTCGTCGAGTTTTTCCACCCCAGTTTCATTTCTGATTTATTTCTGTTTGGTTCTTTTGTAACTCTCTCTAATTGTATCAGAAATGTTCTGACAGAAGTGAGGGTGGGGTTTATTCTCTTATGAACAGACTGCTCAGAAAAGAAAGAAAACGGCCTAGAAAACACCAGAACAAAGCAAGACCTTAATTCAAACACGTCTGATCCTTACATTACTGCACATTAAACTGCTTAAATAAATGATAAAAAAACACTAATTGTCACATTTGGGAAGCTGGAACTATAAAATTTGGCATTTTTGCTAAAACAAAAGTTTTGAACTAGTTAACTACGTTATTCAGTGTTGGGGAAATGACGCTATTTTTGACGAAATCTGGCACTCGGACCCAACGTTTAGTAGGGATGCCGGACGAAAAAAGAAAAGTCCACTGAAGATGTTAGATAAATCTGGTTATTGTTGCATTTTTACAAGCATTACGACCGCCTTATCAAGGAGGCATCAGATTTTCTTAAATGAAAGTACAGACATGGGTAATGTTTATATGCACAGCAATCTTCCCAACCTCTACCCTAAAATGGGACAACAGCCTTATTACTGTGTTCACGAGTAGCCTCTCTTCAGCTCATGCCACATATTTTCTATAGGATTTGTTAAATAAGATGGCTGTTTTGAGCTAGTTGCTACCCTGACTGGAGAAAGACGGGCAAGCTCTGGCATGTGGTCATTCTCTTGTAGGTATTTGCTAACCTATTAAAATAAAAACATGCCTGCCTTACTTGAATGGCGTGTTGTCTTGTTTACTGCATTTTATACTGGCTGAAAGAATCAGGCTTCTGTGGCATGTCCCATTTATTCCCCACAGAAACAAAGCTGAGACTGAAGTGTTTGTGGATCTGGGCGACGCTTCTAGGATCAGTGCAGAGTTAGTCTCTGAATTCAAACTTTGATAAAGTAAGGTGACGGCAAAGACCGTTTATTGTGGAAGTCCAAAAGTGCTAGTTCATTAAAAAAGTAAATTTTACATGATTACCATATTTAAATCTGTCCAACTTAACATCAGAATATTGCAGTGCATGCAAACAAACCCACTGTCATGTTTGCTGTCAGCTTTAAAAGATCTTTTTAACTTGTATACAAATTTGGAGGCTAAAGTTCAAGATTTAAGATTGTTGCCTGTATGCTAAATATGACGCTGCTATCTTTGTCACGAACCAGAGACAGAGGACCCAGTATTCAGCCAGACAAGAGAGGTTTTAAGCAAAAAAACAGGATTTATTAATAAACAGGGACAGGCAAGGCTCAATGGTCAAAAAGGCAGTCCAAAATCCGGTACACGAAAGGCAGTCCAAAACAGGCAAAAGTACAGACAAGGACAAGGCAAAACTCAAAATATCCCAAGGCAGGTCCAGGTCAGAGAAACAGGTGAGCAATCATACAGGGCAAGAAAATCAGGTTCAGGGATCAGGCTGGCTCAGAATCAAAAAGGCAATAGGGTCGGTATCAACAGGGCTAACAGAAATACAATGCTGGATAAGACTCACCAAGTGGCTTGAATTGATCTGGCAGATTGCAGAGGTTTGTGACAGGACTATATAGGGGAGTGAGCAGGTGAACAGGAGTGAAGACTAATTACTGACACGGGTGGAGCTTATCAGGAACAGGGAAGAAGGTTTTATCATTCTCTCCCTTTTATCTCCTCTTTCTTTCACCTCTACTCTTTTTTTCTTTCTCTTTCACTTCTTGTTCTTCCTTTACTCTCCCATTGTCATGTCCCTATAATTTGAAATTCTCCTTGCAGGAATCACAATAAAGAAAAAAAAAAAAAGGAACAGGGAAGTGACTGGAAGAAAACTGACACTGATTGGATGGTGACTGGAGAAGAGGAGTGACAGGGTGTTGACTACGAGGTGAGCTGGCGGGTGAATTGAGTGACTGATTAAAGGCTGGATACAGAGAAGTAAACAGAGCAGGCCAAGTGAAGTGATAATAAGCAAAATCAAACCACAATAAAATCCAAACTAGACCATAACCCAAAACAGAACCTAAACCTAACACTAAACAGAACACAAGCTAACAGAAACCAAACAAAAAGAACCCGAAACCAAAACTGAGCTTTAAAGCTGGAGAGTTTAACTAATAGATCAAAATAAACAAACAGTCAAAACAAAAACCCAGATCCTAACAATCTTGGTATAGAGAATATTACTGTTTAAAAGAGCTACTGTCATCATAAAACATAAGTTAGAGAAACATACCAGACATGGGGGATGTAGATAAAAAAATAAAAATAAATCAGGCCAGAAAAAAAGAAAATCCATGATTTTGAAAAACTAGCACCAGAAATGGAGATCAGGGGTCTCCGCGTCGCAAGTCGGCGACGGGCCCTCCTGGGTCTCCGCGTCGCAAGTCGGCGACGGGCCCTCCTGGGTCTCCGCGTCGCAAGTCGGCGACGTGACCTCCTGGGTCTCCGCGTCGCAAGTCGGCGACGTGACCTCCTGGGTCTCCGCGTCGCAAGTCGGCGACGGGACCTCCTGGGTCTCCGCGTCGCAAGTCGGCGACGGGACCTCCTGGGTCTCCGCGTCGCAAGTCGGCGACGGGACCTCCTGGGTCTTTGCGTCGCAAGTCGGCGACGGGACCTCCTGGGTCTCCGCGTCGCAATTCGGCGACGGGCCCTCCTGGGTCTCCGCGTCGCAAGTCGGCGACGGGCCCTCCTGGGTCTCCGCGTCTTAAGTCGGCAAAGGGACCTCCTGGGTCTCCGCGTCGCAAGTCGGCGACGGGCCCTCCTGGGTCTCCGCGTCGCAAGTCGGCGACGGGACCTCCTGGGTCTCCGCGTCGCAAGTCGGCGACGGGACCTCCTGGGTCTTTGCGTCGCAAGTCGGCGACGGGACCTCCTGGGTCTCCGCGTCGCAAGTCGGCAAAGGGCCCTCCTGGGTCTCCGCGTCGCAAGTCGGCGACGGGACCTCCTGGGTCTCCGCGTCGCAAGTCGGCAAAGGGCCCTCCTGGGTCTCCGCGTCGCAAGTCGACGACGGGCCCTCCTGGGTCTCCGCGTCGCAAGTCGGCGACGGGACCTCCTGGGTCTCCGCGTCGCAAGTCGGTGACGGGACCTCCTGGGTCTCCGCGTCGCAAGTCGGCGACGGGACCTCCTGGGTCTCCGCGTCGCAAGTCGGCGACGGGCTCTCCTGGGTCTCCGCGTCGCAAGTCGGCGACGGGACCTCCTGGGTCTCCGCGTCGCAAGTCGGCGACGGGACCTCCTGGGTCTCCGCGTCGCAAGTCGGCGACGGGCTCTCCTGGGTCTCCGCGTCGCAAGTCGGCGACGGGACCTCCTGGGACTCCGCGTCGCAAGTCGGCGACGGGACCTCCTGGGTCTCCGCGTCGCAAGTCGGCGACGGGCCCTCCTGGGTCTCCGCGTCGCAAGTCGGCGACGGGACCTCCTGGGTCTCCGCGTCGCAAGTCGGCGACGGGCCCTCCTGGGTCTCCGCGTCGCAAGTCGGCGACGGGCCCTCCTGGGTCTCCGCGTCGCAAGTCGGCGACGGGACCTCCTGGGTCTCCGCGTCGCAAGTCGGCGACGGGCCCTCCTGGGTCTCCGCGTCGCAACTCCGCGACGGGACCTCCTGGGTCTCCGCGTCGCAAGTCGGCGACGGGACCTCCCGGGTCTCCGCGTCGCAAGTCGGCGACGGGACCTCCTGGGTCTCCGCGTCGCAAGTCGGCGACGGGACCTCCTGGGTCTCCGCGTCGCAAGTCGGCGACGGGCCCTCCTGGGTCTCCGCGTCGCAAGTCGGCGACGGGCCCTCCTGGGTCTCCGCGTCGCAAGTCGGCGACGGGCCCTCCTGGGTCTCCGCGTCGCAAGTCGGCGACGGGCCCTCCTGGGTCTCCGCTTCGCAAGTCGGCGACGGGACCTCCTGGGTCTCCGCGTCGCAAGTCGGCGACGGGCCCTCCTGGGTGTCCGCGTCGCAAGTCGGCGACGGGCCCTCCTGGGTCTCCGCGTCGCAAGTCGGCGACGGGACCTCCTGGGTCTCCGCGTCGCAAGTCGGCGACGGGACCTCTTGGGTCTCCGCGTCGCAAGTCGGCGACGGGCCCTCCTGGGTCTCCGCGTCGCAAGTCGGCGACGGGCCCTCCTGGGTCTCCGCGTCGCAAGTCGGCGACGGGACCTCCTGGGTCTCCGCTTCGCAAGTCGGCGACGGGCCCTCCTGGGTCTCCGCGTCGCAAGTCGACGACGGGCCCTCCTGGGTCTCCGCGTCGCAAGTCGGCGACGGGACCTCCTGGGTCTCCGCGTCGCAAGTCGGCGACGGGCTCTCCTGGGTCTCCGCGTCGCAAGTCGGCGACGGGACCTCCTGGGTCTCCGCGTCGCAAGTCGGCGACGGGCCCTCCTGGGTCTCCGCGTCGCAAGTCGGCGACGGGCCCTCCTGGGTCTCCGCGTCGCAAGTCGGCGACGGGACCTCCTGGGTCTCCGCGTCGCAAGTCGGCGACGGGACCTCTTGGGTCTCCGCGTCGCAAGTCGGCGACGGGCTCTCCTGGGTCTCCGCGTCGCAAGTCGCCGACGGGACCTCCTGGGTCTCCGCGTCGCAAGTCGGCGACGGGCTCTCCTGGGTCTCCGCGTCGCAAGTCGGCGACGGGACCTCCTGGGTCTCCGCGTCGCAAGTCGGCGACGGGCCCTCCTGGGTCTCCGCGTCGCAAGTCGGCGACGGGACCTCCTGGGTCTCCGCGTCGCAAGTCGGCGACGGGACCTCCTGGGTCTCCGCGTCGCAAGTCGGCGACGGGTCCTCCTGGGTCTCCGCGTCGCAAGTCGGCGAGGGGCCCTCCCGGGTCTCCGCGTCGCAATTGCTGCGGCAATTCGGAAAACCACCCTGTAATTTCCCTTCACTGTATAATGATGCATAACATGGTGGTCTGTCACATCAAATCCGTCAAGGTTTATGGATTTCAAGGGGACAAAATGTGAAAAAGCTCAAGGGCTGATTTTTTTAACATTGTGATTAGAAACTATTTTACATGGCTGAAACCAGGACTGGATTGGACGTTTCTGTCATTCCTTTCTGTAGATGACATCTGCAGCCAGATCTGTTCAGTTTCAGGGGAAATTCTGACCAGTCGAGACTTCCTCCTCATTTACGACGGGGCACTGCTGCTAGTAAACACTCCACCTCGTGGTTCACTCTCCACTGCGGTCCTGACTTTGGAGGGATCCTGGGAAGGGAGGAAATGTGTTTGCGTACAGCATGTCATGACATACACAGATGGCACCGTTTCCCTCTGCCCTTATTTCCACCTGCTTAAATAAAGACAGTGTTGATGTTTAGGGAGTTTGCCAGGAGGTTTGTCAGCCATGGGGTCGTTCATATGTGAAATGATAGAGTCTTCGAAACTGATAACAAAAATATAGAGTTCAGCCGAGGTAAAGAAAATAAGTTAGTGTCTTGCAATAATATTCACAGCCGTCGAACTTTTGGCATTTTGTCCCATTTTAAGCAAAATTCTTCAGTCTATTTTACTGTGATTCAGTGACGGACCAACAGGAAGTGGAGCAGAGTTGTTGGTGGAATACAGTTGCTTTTCAAATTGTTGGAAACTGTATTGTGCCTCAGTTCCTCTCAGTCAATACTTGAATTTCCCTGCAGTTACAGCAGCAGGTCATCTAAGGTGTGTCTCCATCAGCTTTACGCAGCTAGAGGAGGATGGGTCTCCGCGTCGCAAGTCGGCGACGGGACCTCCTGGGTCTCCGCGTCGCAAGTCGGCCACGGGCCCTCCTGGGTCTCTGCGTCGCAAGTCGGCTACGGGCCCTCCTGGGTCTCCGCGTCGCAAGTCGGCGACGGGCCCTCCTGGGTCTCCGCGTCGCAAGTCGACAAATTTTAATCTGAGGGCACATAAAACTCTCACAGGACAAATCAAAATCTGCCAGGAGCGGGACAGTGGTGATTAACAGTTTAAGACAAACCGAGGCAGAGGACAGGACTTGAGGTGTGTGGATGTGGGCTGTGTTTGTTGCTAAGACAGCGTTTTCACCTACACACTAATATAGTTAGAGATATTACTTTGGTAAATTGTGTTCAGGTCTAGTTTGAGGATATTAACTCTCTGCAGAGATACTACCCTTCTGATCTAGGCCTGATTTAACCACTGTTTGTCTCACTGCATGTTGGACTGAGCCTCTATGGGCCTTGGCCTACCAGAAGATCTACAGCGATGGAAGAAGAGGATCGTCACCTGAGCCACTGACTTTTACAAAGGTGAGTACGTGTCAGAAAGTACTCGCGATCCATAGTTGAACTATGGAGTAAATATTGTAGGCTGCCTCAGGCTGCTTAAATCAAAAAACAAGTTTCCAATGCAGTTATACTCACCTGTTCCTCACTCCGCTCTCCCAGTTCTTCAGCCGCTCCTCCCTGGAGTCTTTTGTTGTCCACTGCATTGTTCGTTTCGTTTGTCTCTCCGGTTTCTCACCGCCACTTTGTAACTTCTTTATTTGTAAATGGTAAAGGGCTTGCACTTAAACAGCGCCTTAACTAGTCTGACAACCCCAAAGTGCTCTACACTACAACCATGATTTGTTTACTTGTTAATGCCCGCATCCTGATTCAACGAGCCATAGATCAAGAGTTTCCAGTCAGCAGTTCATTAAAGGACACGACAGAGAGAGATGGGAAGAGAGAATGTGTAAGCTTTTATTAAGAAAACAAACCAATTACTTCTGTTACCAAAGCCTGGCCTGAAATAAAACAAGTTGAATGTTGCAATGTAGAATGACAACTGTGACAAAATCAAAGGAAAAACTTAAAAGTAGTCTCTTGATTTCAGGATTCAGACTGCAGATCTTTGTCTCTTATATTAAGGGGTGGGTCAGTTTGTAAGCCTTCCATTTTACACCACCATCAAGCTGATGGAAAAAAAAACATAAGTGAACTTCTATTCACACAACAAAACATTTGAAATGTGACCAAAGTTGAGACCATTTTGGGCTTTCTGCTGCTGTCCATTGATCCTGCTGTCTTGTCTCCATTTTTGTTTGTTTGTTTTCATGACAGAGCTCCTGGGAGCTTTGTGCTGATGGAACAAACGTCTGGAATGACACATGGACGACGACCCAAACGGAGGAGCTGCTCCCCCTCCCCAGATCTACCGATTGCTACACGGTGTGGAAAAAGGTGAGTGCACGATTGTGACGTGATCAGAAAGGAAAGTGACCTTCAATAATCACAAATGAGGGCCTGATCACGCGGTGTATCTGGGAAATGACTGGGATGAAATGTTCATAGGACAAAAAAACAAAACAATATGAAGACATTATGTGAACATAAAAACCAGAACTAGTTTCTGATTTCAGGATTCGGACTCTGCATAGCTCTGAGGTTTCATCGTCCCAGGTTAGATCTCATCAGTTTGGGCACCTCCACCCTCAACACCAGCAGTCTGATGGAGGAAGATAGGAAAACCAAGTTGAAGAAAAAAGTAAGACACCCGTTTATTTTCCAAATATGCACCAAGTTGAGCTAAAAGTTAACAGTTTAAGTTAACAGTTTTGACTTCCTGCTGTCTACGTGTATTCTTTCTCCTGATTGACCCTGCAATCTTCTCTCTCTCTCTCTCTCTTTTTTGTCAATTTATGCCGAAATGACTGAGCTTCTATGAACTTTCCGCTGATGGAAGAAACGTCTGGAACGGCACATCGATGACAACCCAAGCAGAGGTCCTTCTCCACGTCCTGATCTGATTGTACAATATTGTGGAAAAAAGCTAAGTACACTCCCGCATTAAAAACAATACACGATGTGGTCAGTTTGACCATTTGCACCGAAGCGGCTCACATACCACACATTTTTCACACACGTCGCTTTACTTGAGTAAACACAAAGACGTGTTAAAATGCGTTGCTTTGACGCAGTATTCTGCAAAATTAGTTTTTATCCATTAAGCCACATAAAGCTTGACATTCTGATTTCCCGAAAGGATGAATTACTTTACACCTGCTGAAGACGCAGACATAAATGACGCGAAGTAAGTCCTTTATGCAGATATCAGATAAAACTCGTTTGCTGATTAGTGTCTGGAAGCAACTGGATGCACTGGACTTTTCCTGTCAGAGTAAAGGGGGCAGTGTACAAAAGCATGCCACACTTTTCAGATCATGATTTGCGAAGGATTTTGAACCACCCTGTAATTTCCCTTCACTGTATAATGATGCATAACATGGTGGTCTGTCACATCAAATCCGTCAAGGTTTATGGATTTCAAGGGGACAAAATGTGAAAAAGCTCAAGGGCTGATTTTTTTAACATTGTGATTAGAAACTATTTTACATGGCTGAAACCAGGACTGGATTGGACGTTTCTGTCATTCCTTTCTGTAGATGACATCTACAGCCAGATCTGTTCAGTTTCAGGGGAAATTCTGACCAGTCGAGACTTCCTCCTCATTTACGACGGGGCACTGCTGCTAGTAAACACTCCACCTCATGGTTCACTCTCCACCGCGGTCCTGACTTTGGAGGGATCCTGGGAAGGGAGGATATGTGTTTGCGTACAGCATGTCATGACATACACAGATGGCACCGTTTCCCTCTGCCCTTATTTCCACCTGCTTAAATAAAGACAGTGTTGATGTTTAGGGAGTTTGCCAGGAGGTTTGTCAGCCATGGGGTCGTTCATATGTGAAATGATAGAGTCTTGGAAACTGATGACAAAAATATAGAGTTCAGCCGAGGTAAAGAAAAGAAGTTAGTGTCTTGGAATAATATTCACAGCCGTCGAACTTTTGGCATTTTGTCCCATTTTAAGCAAAATTCTTCAGTCTATTTTACTGTGATTCAGTGACGGACCAACAGGAAGTGGAGCAGAGTTGTTGGTGGAATACAATTGCTTTTCAAATTGTTGGAAACTGTATTGTGCCTCAGTTCCTCTCAGTCAATACTTGAATTTCCCTGCAGTTACAACAGCAGGTCATCTAAGGTGTGTCTCCATCAGCTTTAGGCAGCTAGAGGAGGATTTGTTTTGCCCCAACTTCTTCACAAAACAGCTCAGACTCAGGTCTAAATCTGCACTGCTAATATAAATATGGATTGGTTTAAACCAGGGGTCACCAACCTTTTAGAAACTGAGAGCTACTTCATCCGTACTGTCATAAAAAGGGCTACCTGTACTGACCTTTGAACTACAAGAGTAAGCTCACCTTAACTTTACGTGATATAAATGTTTTTAATGCTTTTGTCATTTTTAAATCTATGTAAATACAAGTATAAATACAAGCTAGCGCAACTGAATAAAATAACATTTTAAATGCAGCTCACTGGAGGGTTGTGCTTTTGTTAGAACAGGCTTGTGGGCACCACATGTGGTCCTGGGGGGCTACCTGGTGCCCATGTTGGTGATCCCTGCAGCTCTGGCTGGATGTTTAGGGTTGTTCTCCTGATGGAGGCCCAGCCTCAAGTCTTTTGTAGGTTTTCACCCAGGACTACCCAGTGTGTAGCTCCCTCCATTTTCACATCAGCTCTGACTAGTTTGTCCATCTCAGCAACGTTGTTAGTTTTAGGTATTGTTAGTTTTCCTCACTTTTCTAATTTACATTAAAAAAACTGCAAAAGAGGCTTGTATTTGTGTTGAGACAAAATCTGATGCATAGACGGACTTTTTTACTTGAAACCTTTAAAACCATTTATAATGCTGCTTCCACCTAACAAATATTTTACCTTTATGCTGGTTTTTCACATGAAAGCCCATTTTATATACTGAAATAAATGTAAAACGGTTGAAGGAATTGGACGGATGTTGCTGAGGAGGCACCTGCTTATGGAGTGAATTTTGTCTTAAAAAGATTTGAATAAATATAAAAAAGATTTGAATAAATATAAAAGGATATATATACATATACATACATTTATAAATATCCAAGTACAAAATACAAATGTAAAAATGTGACATACAAATAAATAAACAAAATACAAATATAAAAATGTGACATACAAATAAATAAACAAATTTATATAAATAAACGTGTCTTTGTAAATATATTTTCGAGATTTGAAAATAAATATGCTTGACTTTGTATGTGGAATCTGCATTTGTGAATCTCCTTTTTGCATTTGTGAATCTCCATTTCGCTTTCATGTCGATGACGTAATTTTGAGACATTCCTACTGCAAACCTAGATCCAAATATAAATGCCACTAGATTTGAATGCGAAGACACCCTCCACTGAACAACCAGCAGATGGCAGTGTTGTGCAGCCACAGCTAGTCTGGCAGAGCGGTCTCGTGTGCTCGTGACGTCATCAGCCTAAGCCCGCTTGCCCAGAATGCACCGCGGCCGCAGCTTGATTCCAGACAGAGCAAACAGAGCTCACAGCGGTAAGTTAAAAATTCCCTTTTCTGCTGCTGTTGTTCTTCAAAAGTACGTTTTCAGATCGGCTGAGGCGAGAACATTATACTTTTAAGCTTCCCTATGTGGCCTGTTTACAGAGTTAGTGCGGAATTTTAATAAAAAGTCCGACGTTGAGCGGAGCAGAGAGACCGCAGACCTCCGAGGAAAACCGCAGCCAGGGCTGATGTTAGACCGTCTTTAAGACAATTCTGTCGGCCAACTAGTGTGCGTAGTACCACTGGTTATGGTTTATTTGTTTTGTGTTTATCTGACTGACGTATGTTGCTTTATTAACTCCATACTTGCTGGAATTAATTGCAGCATATAAAATTAATAAATAGGGCTGTCAATCGATTAAAAAAGTAACCTAATTACATACTCTGTAATTAATGAATCTAAATTAATTGCATATAATTTTTGCTGTGAAAGTATTTTAAATATTTAAATTCAAATGATTAAATTAATAATCAGTATTAGATACATTAAAGTTCAAAAACTCTTATTCACATTCCATGCCTTCAGACGTTTTAACATGTGTCGTTGTGGCATATGTGGCACACAGTAATGTAGGGGACACAATGGAAATAAATGAACACTCCCCTCAATATCAACACTTTACAACAGTAAAGTGACGTCCGCGCTACTTCCGGGTTACGCCAAACACCGTGACAAAACGGGTGAATAAAGCCGGGCATACACCGTATGAGTTTTTCAGTCGTGGTATTTATATACATCTCAAACTGTGCGACGGAACCGCGGGGTTTAAAAGTTCACCGCTCACGATCTGTGTTCACTGTACGGCGCGACGCTCGGACGCGACCGGAGTGTCGTGCCCCCTCCGGAAGAGGGGGGAGAGTTGGGTAGTACCCGCCGGCGCTCGGGAGGCACCGGGCGTCGGGGGGAACGGAGGAGAGAGAGGAAAGACGAGACGCCCCGGCGGCCGCGCGGCACAGCAGACCGCCTGCCCCCCGCGAGCGGAGGCGTACGGAAACAGACGGCCAGCGCTTCGCGCGGACCGGAACGCTCGCCCTCCCCAACCCCCACGCGAGCTGACGTCCGGGCCCCGCGGGTCCCGGGCCGGGCGGCGGTCGCTTCGGGGACGCCCGCTCCCCTCCCTCCCCTTTCGGGGAGGGAGAGGAGGGGAGGGCGCCCCCTCGTAGCTCTGCTTGAACAGCAGGATGCGCTCACGAAAACCTCACGACAGCCGACTGAATTTCAAATATGTTTGATTTTCAACCGACCGTCCGATTCCTGATCGGGAGGTAGTCGAGAAAAATACGTCGAGAACTCGTTGTTTGCTGTGTTTGTGTCTGCCGCTGTGCTCGCCTTTTCTACCTTCCAGTCCGGCGCACAGGCGCGAAAAACCCGGATGAAAACAATAGCAGTGAACTACCCTATACGATTAATTTGCGTTATTTTTTTAATCAGTTATTTTTTTTTAAATTAATCGAAATTAACGCGTTATTTTGACAGCCCTATTAATAAATAAATAAAACCTATAAATGTTTTTCCTATCTAAGTGAGTTTCTTCTGAGTCAGGACACGAATAATTGAGAGGAGAAAGAGGTAAAGAAAACAATAGTAATAATAGTATATGAAAATAACAGACATTTATTTTATACAAATGTTTTATCTTTGGAACAGAATGTAGGTGTAATATATTCAACACATGATTAACAGTTACTAACATGGTTTAAAACAAAGAAATAACTCCTATTAAGATCTTATACAAATAGACAACGCCTATAAATTTAGAATTAAAAATAGTTGGAATGGAAATTAATTTACTGATTATTTAATTTATTTTTACAGGTAGTGAAAACAATGAGATGAATCAGCATGTGTACATGACTAGAACTGATGCAGCCAGCTGGAGCAGCTCCCTGTCTTCAGCCGCCGGATGGCCGTCCTCCTCTGGGTCCACCGTCTCGTCCTCCACGTCCAGCTGGTCCCCTGCTTCTATACTAATATTGTGGAGGATGCAGCAGGCGGCGATTACTTTTGGGGCAAACGTCGGGCGGACCTTCAGCGCCCTTAAGAAGATGGAACGCCACAGTGTCTTCAGACCACCAAAGACACGCTCAATGATGTTTCTCGCCCTGGCGTGGTGCCTGTTGTAGCGTGCCTCCAGTTGACATGTACCAAATATAAAATTAACTTGTAATTTAGGTAATATGCTGATATGTCTTAATGTTCTATTCAATTAATATAATCTATTAATCAATTGTGTCTCATTGTTGGCTCTATTTAAGGACAAGAAGGTACGAGATCTTACTGGCAAGCTGTTTCCCTATAGGATGCACCACAGGCCAGCCAGCAGAGGGTCACCAACACCTCTATCTCCTGTGGCCATCCATGGACCTTCTGGATGGGCAGCAGCTGAAGGAGGAGGACGATGGTGGCCCTGTTTAGCTAGAAGGCTGGTTTCAGGTCCCCTTCATTAAAAAATATTTGGAGGATTGGCACAGAAGTGTTTATCCTCACATATTTTGTTTCTGTTTCTTCCTGTAAATAAAAAATGCCAAATGTTACCAGAATTGTTTTTTTCAATTCTCACCTTTTCACAGCATAAAACTATATGTGGTTAACATGCAGATTATTATAGTTCTCAAGAAAGAAAAGGTAAAATGTATAGTGTTGTACAGTAAATGTAACAAATGGCTTCCCTTCTCTGGTATTTTTACCATTTCACTGAAAAAAGTGGGCTGAACTAACTGCACATAATTTATAGATTAATCACTGTAAAGGTGGACAGACATAAAAATGTTTTTTTTTTCCTTTCTTAATGATCAATGCTGTGAAGGTCAGTAGGTGCAATAAAGTTGCTTAACCATACTGTTACTAATGTTAAAATTGGGTTTTCATTTTAATTATTTATAGAAAAATAGTAATAATTTCAACCTGATCATGTGTTTAATACCATCTTGAATGTTTAAAGATAAAAGTAGGAAATAGGCTGTCAATCTTAAAATGCCTACCAGTTGGCAATAGATGGGTGAGCAAGTATTGAGTTAATAAAGCAACACACATCAGTCAGATAAACACAAAACAAATAAATCAGAACCAGCGCACACTAGTTGGCCGACAGAATTGTCCTAAAGACGGTCTAACATCAGCCCTGTTTGCGGCTTCCCTCGGAGGTCTGCGGTCTCTCTGCTCCGCTCAACGTCGGACTTTTTATTAGAATTACGCACTAACTCTATAAACAGGCCACATAGGGAAGCTTAAAAGTATAATGTTCTCGCCTCAGCCGATCTGAAAACGTACTTTTGAAGAACAACAGCAGCAGAAAAGGGAATCTTTAACTTACCGCTGTGAGCTCTGTTTGCGCTGTCTGGAATCAAGCTGTGGCCGCGGTGCATTCTGGGCAAGCGGGCTGAGGCTGATGACGTGTCACGAGCACACGAGACCGCTCTGCCAGACTAGCTGTGGCTGCACAACACTGCCATCTGCTGGTTGATCAGTGGAGGGTGTCTTCGCATTCAAATCTAGTGGCATTTATATTTGGATCTAGGTTTGCAGTAGGAATGTCTCAAAATTACGTCATCGACATGAAATGCAAAACGGAGATTCACAAATGAAAAAAGGAGATTCACAAATGCAGATTCCACATACAAAGTCAAGCATATTTATTTTCAAATCTCGAAAATATATTTACAAAGACACGTTTATTTATATAAATTTGTTTATTTAGTTGTATGTCATATTTTTATATTTGTATTTTGTTTATTTATTTGTATGTCACATTTTTACATTTGTATTTTGCACTTGGATATTTATAAATGTATGTATATGTATATATATCCTTTTATATTTATTCAAATCTTTTTAAGACAAAATTCACTCCATACCACCGCGGTACGTTTGTTCCAAAATGATTCAATCGAAAAAATTTGAACTTCAAAACTTTTTGAGCTTCAAAAAAAAAAGTGATTCAAACGAAAAAATCTGAACTTCAAAACTTTTTTCACTTCAAAAAAAAAATGATTCAAACGAAAAAATTGAACTTTAAAACTTTTTTCTCTTCAAAAAAAAAAAGTTATTTAATCAAAACAATTTCAATTTCAAATTTTTTTTCTCTTCAAATAAAAAAAAACAAAAACAACGAAAAAACACATTCTCTTCAATACTTTTTTTATTGACGGGTACGTTTTTTTTGCATTTAAACTTTTTTATTTTAATTGAAAATATTTTTTTTGATTGAAACAACTTATTTGGAATTGAATGATTAAGACACATATGTCCTACCCATGTATACCCCAAACGCAAAAAAGATTACTTCAATCAAAGAAAACATTTTCAATAAAAAAAAGTGTTCAAATGCAATTTTTGGAGTCTCAAATATTTTATTTGCATTCAAAAACTATTTTCTATGATTGAAAACGTTTATCTTTTCATTGAAGTGACTTTTTTATTGATTCTCTTGTTTGTTTGTTTGAAGCAACTTATTTTTTGATTGAATGATAAAGACACAAATGTCCTACCCATTATATGGTCCAATCAAAAAACAATGCTACTTCAATTAAAAACGTTGCTTCAAACAAAAAAAACAGACTTCTATCAAAGAAAACATTTTCAATCAAAGAAAATCAATGTTGAAATGTATTTTTTTCAGTCTCAAATATATTTTTGGATTCAAATACTTTTTTTCTTTGATTGAAAAGTTTTTTTTAATTGAAGTGAAGTTTTTTTTAATTGAAAATATATTTTTTGATTGAAGCAACCTTTTTTTTGATTGAATAATAAAGACACAAATCTGCCTTCATACACTTATACTGAGACTAAAAGACACAGATTTATATTTTATCTACTAACTAGGTGACCTCTGAAACGTTTACACTGGATTATATTTAGGTGTATAAGAGTAAAGGAGGTGAATGACAACACATGCCACACTTCTCCCATTTGTGTTTGAAGGAAAATGTGAAAACCAGGCGTCATTTTCCTTCTACTTCCCCTGGCTTCACTACTCTCTGTTGGTCTGTCACATGAAACCCAAATGCAGCTGGGAGATGTGGATGCCTCTAGTCTGTGAATGAATTTACTGGTAGCGGTACAGTGTTGACAGACGTTCTTCTTCTCTTGTTCCAGCCTGAGAACCTGCTGGTCGCTCAGAACGCCAGCGGCCAGCCCGTGGTCAAACTCACGGACTTCGGAAATGCCGTCCAGCTCAACAGTGCCCACTATGTTCACCCTCTCCTGGGGAGCCCTGAGTTTGCCTCCCCGGAGCTGGTTCTGGGAGAGCCCGTGTCGCTGACCTCCGACCTGTGAAGCCTGGGAGTGGTGACCTACGTGCTGCTGAGCGGCGCCTCTCCCCTCCTGAATGAGAGCGTAGAGGAGACGTGCCTCAACATCTGCAGGTTGGACTTCAGCTTTCCTGAGGACTACTTCCACGGGGTCAGCCAGGCCGCCAAAGACTTTGTCCGGCAGCTCTTAAGTACTGAGCCCCACAAGAGGCGGTGTGCTGAGCACCACCTCCAGGATCCGTGGATACAGGCCCCCCAGGGCGACGGGCTGGTCCGAGGAGAGGGCTGCCTGGACACCGCACGGCTCATTTCCTTCATAGACAGGAGGAAACATCAGACGGACGCACGGCCCATTGGAGGAGTCAGGAGCGTCATTCAGAGTCGCCTTCAGTCTCGAACTTGAACAGCCACGTTGCCTCTTTAGGGCTCAGATGTACGCTGATCTAATCCTCTTTCACAGCTCTGAGAAATCCTGTAGTCCTGCCAGGAGTTCAGTCGGGAACTATTGTGTTACCGAGCCCCCGAAAACATTACCAAACCAAGGAAGGGATGCCCTCGTCTACTGCTGCACGCTGAGATTTTCTAGTTTTAGACAGAAAAAAACAGATGCATTAATATAGTAACTTATTTTCCTTCATAGGATGTGACTCACGAGCACACGAGACCGCTCAAGAACGCATATTGAGAAACGGCCCCAGTTTCCTGACTTTAATAAGAAAATATTGTAGTTGATTATAAAAGGCACAATAAGAATTATCACATTTACATCCAGGCAATAAAAACACTAAAGATTATCATTATTCTATCCGTGTTGGTCTCATTTGTGAATGAGGCAGAGTTTCATCAAGCCTTTACGATTTAACATTGTTCTCTCAGCTGCCGCACTTAAAGCACGCAGGGGTTCGCGCTGCGTCTTTACGCTGATCCAGCTGCTGGATTTTACCCTCGTGCGCTGCGCGCGAGGGATAAACAGTGGGGAAAATGCATAAATGAAGACTGTAAAGGGCTCCTTTAGAGGGAAGAGAATGAATAATGGGTCTGAGCTGAAGCCCCTGATTTTACAAGTTCCTTAAAAAGTCCGCACCTATATTACATGTAACGTAATTTTGCGCACCTGAATTCAAGCGCAAGGCAGCAGCCCACCGAAGCACCACTGGTTCTGTGTCGTTAAATACAAAACAGCATTAAACATAGCTACTGACTCTCCTATTGATTTTAATTGGGACATTTTGGTACGAGTGGAAGCACATTGAATGTAGTGATTCGCGTTTTGAAGGCTGGTCGCTGACAAAAGCACCTGGCTCCGAGGGAAGGGAGGAGAGAGGCGCAGTTACAGCGCTGAGGCACAAAAACAGCGCCTTTCTCTTCCCTTCCCTTGGAGGAGCGCACGTAGTTAAATGCAGAATTAATAAAAATGAAACTTATAAACAGACTAATGGGCGTTTTAGACTGTATCTGGTTAGCAGATCTGTTTTCTGATCCAGCGTGCAGTCATGACTGGTTTTGAATGAAAGCTTTATCTGGGAGCCGCTCTCCCCAGAAATAAGATGTGAAAGAAGCTGAACCAGCTCCACAGGCGGGTCTAGACTGAGCTCTGTGAACGGATCATCCGCAGCCCAGATGGACTTTGTTATTTTTATTTTATTTTTAAATTATTTGGTACAAATATTTACTCGCTATGTGGCAGCTAGCCCTCTGAAATTCACTCGCCAAACGGTAAATTTACTCGCATTTGGCGAGTGGCGAGTGTTAATTTCGGACTCTGGGTGCAGCCATGATGAACTGGTTGAACTCGCACAGCTGACAATACAGCGATCTGATTGGTTAAGCAGCAAAACTCGAATCATGTGACCTCTTGGACCGGAGCGCAAAATGTATATTTTTATCGGCTATAACTTATTAATGTGCAGGTGAAATCGTGGGAACATTGGTGTTTTGATATCACTGCTATGTGTAGCAACTTATCCAAGTCCAAGAAAGTTGCCCCCTGACAGTTCATACGAAAGTTCTTAAGGACTATCTCCTGTCTGAGGCTGAGCCGGATACTAGGTGGTGTCTCGTCTTTTGTACAAGTTCATCAATGTTTGGGGCTAGGCTCTGAGCTGAGGAAATCCTCAGGATTGAGTGAAGGTGATTAAGACGGCTCCTGTGTGATGTTTTGATTAGAGAAAAGTTGTTCACACAGGTATGTGCTGCCAAACAGAGAGAGCGTCCGAGCAGCTTCGATGCGCAACTGGGGCATTGTGTCGGGGATAAAAGATTTTTGCTGTGCTTTGCATGTTTGGATTGTTTTTGTTTTTCCCCTTTAACAATCCAAGCACACGGGGGAGCTGATCCTGCAGGTGACAGAGACAGACAGACACACTGCCGAGCGAGGGGCAGGTGGGATCCGCACGCCATGCACAGAATACCGGGAGGTGAACAGACCGCCCAGAGGGCGCCTGTAAATAGCGCTCCGTCTCGATCAGAGAGTATCGGCAGGAAATACTATTCCGACGGAGTCTTGGTGCGGGGATGCTGGAGTTTTCCTGCTTCTTTCTTTTAGCTAGATCGATCTGAAAACAGATTTAAAAATAAATCTGGCACGCAGAAGAGTGGAACAGTGCTGGAGCGCCGCAGAATCAGCTGTGGATCGGCAAAAGGGTGCGCTGTAGACAGATCGCCTCCACCAGAAGCAGCATAATATGCGGAGCCCAACTTCTGGCCTCTAATTGGTGACTTTTAAGGACAATTATTGGAATCATTGGAACTGGAATTTTTGGAATAATCTTGAGCTTTTAAAAATAGGGAAAGGGAGTGTTTTATCGTGCCACTATTGCGGTGGCGTTTGTTGAAATAAAACATGTTGGACTTGATTGCTGTTTGGGTTTTTGAGTTGCGTGCTCCCCCTTGTGTCAAAGACCGAGTGTGGGGCCATATTGGTCATAGGCTAAGTGCAAAACGCCAGCGGGCGTTGACTTTGACATATGTGGATTAGAGGTTGTTAAAGTTGCCTTTTATGGTCTTCAACTGCCAGTTGTTGGGATCACAGGTTTCTGCCGCTGTTGTTTAAGTAGTCCTGATCTGAAAAATATCTGAACCTCAATTCAGAAAACAGAGAGAGAAAGGACGATAAAACAGATTTTATTATTGGGACAGATTTTATTGTATTGTTACAAATCCTAAAGCGCAGCAGTATTCAGAAGTCAGGTGCTAACAGCAAACAAACTTCTGGCACCTGACTTCTGTCAAACACGAAAATGAGATGAAAAAGCCACAGAACCGTTATGTCATTGTTTTAAAACAGTTTTGTAACGTCAGAAGTACGGAGAGGCGTTTCATTCAAAATTAAATAAATACTGATATTAATAAATAATTAATATTCAATCAAATAAAAATGTCCCCATTAAATAAAACAAAATATCTAGTTAAAACATTTTTTTGAAAATATTTTAATGTTTTACTTCATGGAGATACATTTATTTATTTGATTGAATAGTTATCAATTATGCATCAATAGGGTTTGTTTAATTAATTTATTTCGAATGAAACGCCTCTCCATACTGAATAGGGGGAAAAGAACCACAATTAAATAAAGAAATACATAAATAACTGAACGAGAGAAACGCTTTTATTTTGAAACGTCGCTACCTCGCGGTGACAGGTCACGTGGTCTTCCAACATGGCCGTCCCCTCTCCGAGTCAGCAGGACCAGTTTAAATGACGAGCCGCAGATTCGAACTGACGACTTGAGACGCAGCCAGAGCAGCTTTTAGGTCAACCCGTCGCTTCTTCAGCCCCGCAGACATGAGCAAGGACGACATTATCCTGTAAGTAACCTACAGCTCCTGCTGTTCGGGCCTTCTGACGCCCAGCGCCGCCGTTTTTAGCCTCTCGCTGTCTAAACAGCAACTTTCTGAAAACCTCCATGTCATTCTTATGAAAGCATCAGCGAGCCTCCTCGCGCATTACACCAGCACGGATAGCAGCCAGCGTTCCCTACAGAGCAAGGCATTTACTGGAAAGCCTTTTTATTTTAAACCCAAACGGTCCTTCTTAGTTTATTTCTTGTTTTGTTTACTCACACAGAGTAAATAGTTAATTACTTTAAAGTCTTCACTTGAAAAAATATCTAAACACACCACCTGAGTGTTATTTTGAATTATATCCTACATGCTGAGGAGGTGGTGATGACAGTTGGGGTCCATCCTTCTCCTCCTCCTCCTCCTCCACTGATTCAACCGTTTCCTTCTGCTGCTGGCAGGAGATAAGGGGACAGAGGAGGGTTATCTGCCATCGGGCAGCTCAGGAGGCTCAGGGTGTCTCTCTGCAGGGAGAGGGGGGCTGCAGCAGGGCAGCAGGGGTTTTTGATGATCATGCATGCTATTTGTGTCATCTGAGGCTTTAAAACGATTCAGGAAAGCCCAGAGGCTTCACCAAAATGATGTCACACAAGGAAGCGGTGTTTGTTTTCTCCTGAAGCAACGCGCTGCTTCCTTGCGTGACATCATGTAGACGTCACAAGATATCAGGAAGGAAACCGTGGACCTCCGTAAATGTGGTTTACCCTCTGAGTGGGGACAGTTTCTGGAGGTCAGAGGGAGCCACGTTGTCCCGCCGTGGGAAGGTCCGCTTACCAGACTGTTCAGGAAGGAGACGGGTTTCGTGTCCTGAACAGGTGGTGGTAGGAATAAAACCCAGAATTAAAGCAAAAGGACCTTGAGAAGAAGCTGTCTGAAGCTGGTGAGAGGGGGTCAACACCCGCAGGGAACCAATGTGGGCTGAAAGGCCACTCAGAGAGGGAGAAGCCATTTCCCTAAAACCAGACATAAAAAACATCCAGATTACAGTTTTCAGTTAGATTCAGGGACATGAACCCTAATTGTTGGAGACATGTCCTGTGGTCTCCTGAAACTGGCCATAATGACCGCCCTTGACGTGTTGAAGGGAGAAGGGGGGGAGCTTTTAAACCCGGGGGTACCGGCCCAGGTGTGGAGAATGGGGGTGGTAGCAGGCGGGCGCACTTAGCAAAGCAGACGGCATCGTGAGGGTAGAAGATTATGTGGCAATTTTGGAGCAACATCAACTCAAGAAGACATCAGCCAGGAAGTTAAAGCTCCAGAGGGACGATGACCATGTCACCAAACTGGTTACAAAATGTCTCCAGAACTGCAAGGTCACGCATCCCTGATCTCAGACCCATCGGGAGCGTTGGGAGCAGAAGGTGTGTGAGCGGACCTGACCTCGGTTCCGTCAGCAGAAACGGGCCAAAGTGACGGCGTTGGCCTGTAAGTTGTGAACTAAGCCATCCAGTTAAAAAAAAAAAAGTCCGCTCTATTCCTGCTAGCACCGAGGAAATGTACACCAAAAATCTGCTTTCCCATTATTCCGCCATTTGGCAGATCCAAAAGTTAAAACCTAAAAGTACAGCTCGGCTGATGTTTAAGGTGTCGGCAGATGTTACTTGTGTTGATCTCCTTATCGGGGCAGCCAAACAGCGCCTGGTCACAAATGCTGCTCACCCACTCAGTCAGTGGGAGCAGTAACTGTAACCAGAAATGAGCGACGAGAAACCGACAGAGACAGAGGTGCACAGCAGGTTGAGGTCATCGCTCGGTTCCTCTGTGCGTCTCTAACTGGACTTTTCTTCCACACAGCGCCAAAGACTTTCCCGAGCTGAAGAATGATACATTCCTGCGAGCAGCACGAGGGGAAGAGCCCGAACACGTCCCGGTGTGGTGCATGAGGCAGGCTGGGAGATACTTACCAGGTACCGATGCGTTGTGTGCCAGACGTTCTTTTGTCTCACGTTGTCGCGGCGATCCATAACCGCTTTTTTTGTGCTGAATGTTCATCCGCAGAGTTCCGTGAGGTCAGGGCGGGGAAGGACTTTTTTGACACGTGTAGGTCCCCCGAGGCCTGCTGCGAGCTCACCCTGCAGGTAAAACCCAAGTCCGGTCCGGCTGGAACGACACAACCAGGACAGTCCTGTTGTTGAAAATGCTCCTCTGTGTTTCCGTCAGCAGGCTCCGTCGGAACAGATTGAATTAAATTGTCATTTTTGGATTATTTGTTACTGAAAGTTAAAGGATAAGTAAATATGGTGTGTGTGTGTGTTGGGGGGGTCAGAATTAGTGGATGCTGTGGATTAGCTTTGCTTCGCCACGTTTGTTGGAAGGATCATTTGGGAAGTTTGGAACAAATTAGCTTTAAAGAACTGTGTGGGGCATGGTTTATTTACCCAGCGTCATCATCCAGCCATGACTGGGCCGTTAGCTTCCTTAGGTTAATAATCATGTTGTTGTTTTTTTATCCTCCTAAAATTCTAATCTTTTCTCCCTTCAGCCTCTGAGACGTTTTCCCTTTGACGCCTCCATCATCTTCTCCGACATCCTCGTCATCCCACAGGTAGGGCGCCTAGCGACAGGCAGCCATTAGCTAAAGCTGTTTTCTCAGGCTGTTTCATGTAAACCATCTTTAACAAACCGTGAAAGAAATTTGGTGTCTGTACAGTGTTTTGGTAAAGGTAGCAGCTTTTCCACGTTTCCATCTTCAGTGGGCATTGTCAAGTGGAAGGAAAAGAGTACATGGTTACATATTTTACTGATAGAAATCAGAAAGATCCACTGGCCCAGCTAAGAAATGGAGTCTTCCTTTGTGTCATTTCATCTCAGAATAAATACAGCCTTGCTGTTCAGATATAAAAAGCTGAAGTAATTGTTCTACGGTGCTGGCAGAAAGCTAACACATCACATGACCCTAAACACAACGTGCCCGTCATGCTGTGGGCTCTGATATGTAGACAGATGGAGCTAAAAATGGGGAAACCCTGGAAGAAAGCCTCAGAGGCTGCAAAAGGACTTGAGACTGAGAATGTTCTCTATTCTCAGGAGGTGAACAGAAGCATATTTATACTCATGACCAACTGAGGATCCAGGGGTATTAATATGTAGCCCCGGTACTGTAGGCGTTCTCTGGATGGAAAAGTCAGACCCGCTGTGTGAATGTCCTCCATGCTTTAACTTTTCAGTCTAGCCACAGGGACAATGAAGAAATGATGTGATGTACATAAGCTCGCTGTAATTAAAATTTCACCTTTTTTTTTAAGTTTTTCCCTTTTTTAGGTCAACTCATTTACCTTCAGTGTCTCACGTTACCCTAGTAGTAGACTTGGATGTGTAGTCAGTAGGGCTGGACGATAATTCAATAACAATATATATCGATCCATATACGTATATCGATGATGGAAAAAAGGGTCAGTAAAAAGTTCAATAGAATAACAGTTTTCCTTCCTTTCACATTTTAACCATGTAGGTTAATATTACAGTCATTACATCCTCCCAACCAATCAGAAACGCAGACCCAGGAACCAAGCTCCGCCCCCTTCACAGAGCACACATTCTTTTTTTTTTTTTTTTTCTTTTTTAAAAACGAACAGTTTTGGTTGAATAAAGGGTTGAGTTTGAATTCAGTGTTTGTGTGTTCAGTATCTAAAAATAGGTTGCTAAGCAACAGCATGAAATGGTCAGGGCTGCACTTAAAATATGTTTTGAATTTGTCAATAATTATCAATTAATATGATTTCTATTCTGTTGATATGCTTTTTTTCTATATGGTCCAGCCCTAATAGTCAGCCTAGCAGGATCTTACTGTGAGAATATTTACACACCATGTATTCCCCCCCCCCCCACCCCCCCTAAATATGGATGAGTGTCTAAATGTGTCGTTTCTCCATCCAGGCCATGGGTCTGGATGTCCAGATGCTGCCTGGCAAGGGTCCGACATTCACTGACCCGCTGAAGGACCCCGAGGACCTGCAGCGCCTCCAGCCCAACGTGGACGTCAACAAAGAGCTGGATTATGTCTTCAAGGCCATCACGCTGACCAGACACAAGATCGAAGGAAAGGTGCCCCTCATAGGATTCACAGGAGCTCCGGTGAGACGCAGGCCGAGGCCCATCACTTGTTGACGTGTGGAAAAGTCCAGCGTGCGGTGTTCAGAACGGTTGTGTCCGCTGTCTCTCCACAGTGGACCCTGATGTCGTACATGATCGAAGGCGGAGGCTCCAGCACCCACTCCAAGGCCAAGCGGTGGCTGTACCGGCACCCCGAGCCCAGCCACGTGCTGCTGAAGATGCTGACGGACGTGATCGTCGAGTACCTGCTGGGTCAGGTAGCCGCCGGAGCGCAGGTCAGAGCACACGCAGTGACGCGCTGCGCCGCCACCCGAAATACACATAAGAGGAGCGTGATTCACACGGGGCAGGGCAGGGCAGTGGATGGGAGTTAGGGGGGGGGGAAACGTCATCTGCTGATTGCGGCAGCTCCCGCCTACAGTCTTCAGGGAAACCGTTTTTCTTAGCATCAGCAGGAAGTGCAGCTGACTCAGCATTTTCCTTTTGATTTCCTAAAAAACGCAAAGCTTCTTTGTTACAGTTGAGTCTAGAGGATTACATTTTGTAGTTTGGTTATACCAGGCATATAATTATACTTTCTAAAGCATCTACAGAGCCTGGCAGCAGTATCCCTTTTAACCGTTACAACCGCAGGCATCAACGTGTTTTAATGGGAGTTTCTGTCTCAGACCGACACAAAGTGTTGCACGATTGTAACTAACATGGTTTTATTTTTTTAATTGTTCCAAAAGACTAGTGAAAATGTGGTCTCATCTGATCAGAACACCATCTCCCACATGTTTGCTGTGTCCTTGGTGAAATGTGAAGAAGGCCAAGGACTTTGATTCCAAGCAGCAGACTGATTTTATGTCGTCTTTCTGAACGAAGACCACGCTTCCAGCTTTGTTACAGTGCAACATGGGTAAAAAAAAAAAACCCTCTGCAATGAGCCTGTCAGTGACTCACATCATGCTGCCCTTACTCAACCACTTGCAACAAGAGTCCGCCGCCTACATGCTTACGCCTAATGCACACGTAGAAGTTAACTGGAAGGGAGGGTTGTTACTCAGGAACCAGGAGCAGCTTGACTAACCCTGAGCGCAGAGTTCAACCAGCAGCGGCTAATTTTACCTAATGGACGCCGTCCGTATTTGCGGGAACAAGACGCTGGTCTTGATGTAAAACGTGGAAAAAGAACGCCTGTGTTTTCCTACGGTTTGCCTAAAGCCTGACGACGTGGATTGCTGTGTTCTCCAGGCTCTGCAGGTGTTTGAGTCCCATGCTGGCATCCTGGGGCCTGTGGAGTTTAAGGAGTTCTCCCTGCCGTACCTGCGGGACATCGCTCGCCGCGTCAAGGACAGACTTAAGGAGAAGGGACAGGATGTTCCAATGGTGAGAGACGCCACGTCCGAAGATGCTTTTAGATCAGCACACATCCTCTGATTAAGTGCAAACATGTCAGCAGGAACAACAAGAGCAACCCTCTAAATGTATGATCCCATTTATTCAGCGGGCATTAGTATCTGTGATTTAGCAAATTCGGGTCTCTTGTGTTCCCTTACTGGCATAGTGTTGCTAAAATAACACCTAATCCCTAATGGGATCAATAAAAATGATGCCAAATGCTATGACCCGTGATCACCTGTAGGCGGCAGCATTTCATTAAAGTTGGATCGTCATTAACTGTCTTGTGGTTTGGCGGTCCTGTGCTGTTCCAGATCGTGTTTGCGAAGGATGCCCACTACGCGCTAGAGGAGCTTTCTGAGTCTCATTACGAGGTGGTGGGGCTGGACTGGACCATTGACCCACGAGCAGCACGGTAACACACACACCCAGTTTGTTTAAACCTCCTCGTAGCTTGTTCCTGCTGAATGCGTATGTATCCAGTAGAAGCAGTGGTTGTGGTTCTGTTGCTGTCTCCAAAGAAGCAGGTTAACCATTTGCTGTGAACCCCCCCCCCCCCCCTTCCCCCCCTCCTCCTTGTTTGTCACTGGGTGCAGGATTTGAGTCAACAAACATTTGCGTTTCCTGCTCCACTCATCAAATACTTAACCTGTTGGTTAAAGGATTAACGTGTGTGTGTGTGTGTGTGTGTGTGTTCAGGGAGCGCACAGGCGGGAAGGTCAGCCTACAGGGAAACATGGACCCCTGTGCTCTGTATGCTCCAAAGGTAACCTCTACCTCCTCTTTGTTTAGACTTATAAAAATAGTGACACGTAGCCTGTTTAAATTATTTGCCTTTGCCATCTATAATTCACATTCTGTTTAATTTAACCCCTCCTTCTTGCTCAAACCGACCCGTCTTCTAACCACTCAAAGGTCACTTGAACCTCTTTTCACATTTTTTTTCTTACAAGCACCAAATGATGAGCATTTTCTAGTGGTTTTTATGGGATCGACCAACACAAAGTAGTGAAGTATAAGAGGTGCGTTCCATCCCTCATCCTTAAGTAGCAAAGCTGCAGACCTACCAAGACAGGTTTGTCCACCTGCACTGTGGGGGTGTCGCTAGGAGAGCTTTATTCACACATGCAGCCAAGAGGCCGCTGGTTGCCGCAGGTCACCTGAAGAAAAGTGTCTGGATTTTTAGCGCAGAAGAATGAGCAGTTTCTACTTGTGAGGTCTGGGAGGGGGATGAAAGGTGGTGCCATGAGTTAAGATTTTATTATTTGTTCAAATGTTTTAAACCCTGCGTTTCTCCCGCGTCACAATTTATCCACTGCTTAGTTTTGGTCTGTCGGCAAAATACAGTTTGAGTTTTAGCTTGTGATGTGACAGAAACGGGGGGGGGGGGGGGGGGGGAGAAAGTAAAGGGGTGTAAAGACTTTGGCAAAGGGACTGTAAGTAATTCCAACAATCGTCCTTCTAAGAGGTAATCCCCTAATGCCTAACTTCACCTCTGTCTCCATGCTCCTCCCCTTCAGGAACGGATCTCAGAGATCGTGAAGAAGATGCTGGAGGGTTTCGGAACGAGGGGCTACATCGCTAACCTCGGCCACGGCCTTTACCCCGACATGGACCCAGAGAACGTCGCCGCCTTCGTCGAAGCTGTGCATCAGCACTCTAAGTCTGCCATCAAACAAGCATGAAGATGAAACGGAGAATGTATGTTATGTCAAAATGCATTATTTAATAAAACAAAATCAAGTATCTGCTTTTAAATACAGGGTAACCACCAAAACGGCTCTGTGTGTGTTACTGCAGGATAGAAAAACATCCCGTATCGCGCAGCTGTTCAGGATAAACATGTTGCCTCTCTAAGATGAGATGTTTTTTTTTCTCTTCAACCATGATGTGTTTATCTGACCAGGATGGGATTATGTGTCTGGATTGAAAAGCAATCGCATGATTTTAGCAAGTAGATGTGCCCGCAGAGCCCATCTTACGTGCTGCGGGACCATGTTGGCGATCATATTCGATCTGTTGGGAAAGCTCTAAAACAGCCTGGATGATGATGTATTAAGATTTCTGCATTTATCCAAGCGACGTTAATCTGGTATTTACAAATATATTAAAAACATCTAAATACTTCAATACACCGATCTATAACTAAGCTTGTCATCAGACATAGTAGTTCCTTTTGAAAATAGAAAAAAACAAATGAAGATTTGCTTTGAAGGGTTTTGCCAAAGGTTCTTTTGTTAAAGTCCCGCCACTTTAGATTTTTAGGAACAATGTCGGCCCCCTGACATCCTGGCTGAGCAAATAAGCCCAATTATCATTGTGAGCATTTTTTTTTTCCTAACATCTATGTTGTTTTTGTGCTATTGTTCCTAAATGGGGTTTATTCCACTTTAGGTTTGGATTTTATAAAAAAGAAATCATTACTGCTTTACGTTGCCAATGAGCACGTTTATTCGTTTAGGACTTTCCTAAATCTGCACCACTACACCATCATACATACAGGGTAAAATCTACATGGGAATATACATCCCTATAATATCTAAATCAGTGTCTGTTACACAGCTTTTGTAGGCACCTACAAGGTCCCGGCCGAATTCTGACTGGATATTAGAGCCGTCTTCCTGAAGTTCATTTCAGCAGGTTGGTACCCAGCACGTTCCCAACCTTTAAGATGAGTTCAGCCATTTTTGATGGTGTTGAACAATCTGACCCAAAACGATCATCTCCGATCAAAGGAAGTTGGTTAAGATGTTCAAGAACATCTAAGGGACCACTGCCACCGTAGTCCCATCACAGGCTGGAAGAAGATGGAGCACAGACTCTATAATGTCAGTAATGCTGATGTTGGGGTCAACCCAGAATCCTAATGTTATCCTGCTTTATGCAGAGAAAACGGGTTCGTTGGAAAAAAAACAACAAAAAAACAGGTTAATTGTTTGGGACCAGAGGTGTCTTAAATTCCAACCGTCTGGCAGCTGATCAGAGGTGATGTTGATGAATTTGGAGCTAGTCCTGCCGGCTCATCATCCCACACACCTTGTACAATTCACAAAACAGACCCTCAGCATCATGCTACCACCACCATGCTGGTCCTGTGTTTGAATACCTTACATCTGGAGTTGTTGATTCTCAGTGTGATTAAAGATCTTTTCTCCAGAAAGTATTTGGATCATGGCCAGCATCTTCTCTGTGCCAGTCGATCTTAAAACTCGCTCCATCTTCCAGGCTGTGATGAGGAGAGCGATCAGATTTCGAGACAGAATTATGCCAGGACCGTGCTGATAGAAGCTCCGCAACTTGCCTACAATTCGAACCTTAATTTATAATTTCAGTCTTGAGAAGATTGTAACGAACTTCTTCACCTAAGTTGCGTTTTTTCAAAGTTGTATTTTTTTGTTCCATCTGATCAACCTGAAAAGTGAAGGGTTGGTTACATAAAGGCGAGGTCCATGCTGAGGATGAGTGCATGCAAACTTCTGACGGCCACTGTAGACACAGAAGGATGCAGGATAGGCTCCGACAGGCAAGTTTGGGAGGGTGGAAAATCCTCCTCACAAATGTTTCCCTCAGTAGCAACAGAAGCTTATTCTATAGCTGGGAGGAAAGGTTAGAGTGAAAAAATAAGAAGAAACTTGATTGATTATGTGTGATTCAATGCTGAGACCTGGTTAAGAAAATGGGGCACAGACGCGACAGTGAGTGGAATTGAAAGTGGGACAGGGAGAGAGACAGTGTCCTGCCTGAAGGTGTGGGAGTCTGTTTTTAACAGCGAGTCTCAAGTCCTCTGAGAAATGCTTTGCGATGAAGGAGCCGCAGAAATAAACAGCTCAAGTAGATCCTCACTGATTCGGGGTTTCTCAAGGCAGGGACTGAAAAGAGATCGAGAGATGCAGGATGCCAAAATGCACATCTGCTGCATCGTTGAACCACGTGCGTCTTGATTTTTTGGGTACAGGTCAGCGCCTTGTTCTGGTGACGTTACGCCGCCGTCAATGTTCTGCAGCTTGTTGCATAACAGAAATAGAAGCATCCTTTATCGTCCCTCGGTGGGGAAATTCAGGTGTACCAGCGGCAAAGTGAAAGGCAAGTTGAAGCATGCAGTTTCACACAAAGGTTAAAAAGTATACACACAAAGCAAGAATAAGAGACTGTGCAGTAAGGGCAAATTTACAGCATAGGGAAAAAATACTGTATGGTTATTTAACAATAGAGAAGTGCAACTGAGTAGGTTGATTAAAAAAAATACAGGTGCTGGTCATTTAAGTATATGAAAAAGTCGATTTTTTTCTGTAATTCCATTCAAAAAGTGAAACTTGCGTATTATATTCATTCATTGCACACAGACGGATATCTTTCAAGTGTTTATTTCTTTTAATTTTGAGAATTATAACTGACGACTAATGAAAACCCCAAATTCAGCATCTCAGAAAATTTGAATATTGTGAAAAATACTGAAGATCCTTGCTGCATCACCCTAATCAGCTAATTAACTCAAAATACCTGTAAAGGCCTTTAAATGATCTCTCAGTCTAGTTCTGTAGGCGACACAATCATGGGGAAGACTGCTGACTGGACAGTTGTCCAAAAGACGACCATCGACACATTGCACAAGGAGGGCAAGACACAAAAGGTCATTGCTAAAGAGGCTGGCTGTTCACAGAGCGCTGTGTCCAAGCACATTAACAGAGAAGCAAAGGGAAGGAAAAGATGTGTACAAAAAGTGTACAAGTAATGGGGATGGCTGCACCCTGGAGAGGATTGTGAAACAAAACTCATTCAGAAATGTGGGGGAGATTCACAAAGAGTGGACTGCAGCTGGAGTCAGTGCTTCAAGAACCACCACGCACAGACGTATGCAAGACATGGTTTCAGCCGTCGCAGTCCTTGTGTCAAGCCGCTCTTGAACAAGAGACAGCGTCAGAAACGTTTCTTGTATCGAGTGCTGTACATGCTCACACTTTTCATCTTCATACTTTTCAGCTGGCCAACATTTCTGTAAACCCTTTTATTGTATTGATCTTAAGTAATATTCGAATTTACTGAGATACAGAATTTGGAGTTTTCATTAGTCGTCAGTTATAATCATCCAAATTAAAAGAAATAAACACTTGAAATATATCCGTCTCTATAATTCCATAATACATTTTTTTCTGGTTCATGAATGCTTTCAACTTGACAATTTCAGCCTTTGTGTCGACTAGTTTGGACACCCCTGATCTACTGGGACTTTAACCGTGTGCTTAGCTCAGAAGAGACGAAGATTCGGCGTTCCAGTTGCGTTTGTCATGAACCGAAGCATGAATATATGGAAAAGCGCTGCATTTGTAGCGATGATACCTTCCCATTCCTGCCAGTATGGTGGAGGATCTGTGACCCTGGGAACCTTGTTGTATCATTAATCAATGTACCATTAGATCGTAAATACAAATACTTTGTGGATGCGACCAGAAAACCGTAAGTGGGTCATTGTTGTGGTGGAGCTGAGTAATGATCTGAAACATATGAGCAAAGCACCGCAGAGATGTTCCCACTGACCCAGAATCTACCAGTCAGTCTCCATCCCTAAAAGCTGTAGTAGGAGATGACTGAGGACCCTGGAGGATCTACAGCAGGGGTCTGCAAGCTGCGGCTCCAGAGCCACGAGTGGCTCTCTGGACCTACACCAATGGCTCTTAATACTTTTGGCTAGACATGATTAAGAACCAACTAATGTTTCTAAATATAGATAAAGTAAAGTATCAAAGCAAGGTTCTGGCAGCTTTTCGGTTTATTTTATGGAAGAATCGCTTTGAATTTCCACAACAGAACGACATCTAAAGAATATCATGTAAATCTATTTCTGTTGGTTACTAGATTGGAAATTATGTCCTTTTTCTTTTACATATTTTTCTACAAATATCACCCCCCCCCTCCAAAAAAAAGACAATGTATCCATTAATTCTGATATAAGTTTGATATTTTTCTTTAATTCAAAACTTAAAATGTTACATGAAATGGTTCTTCTGGTCTGTAGATATGCCCCAACCTTCTGAAGCATTTAGAGAAGACTTGGTCCTGCCCTACGGGTTGCACAAAGGATTACCAGCAGGGGATCCATCAATAGTCCCGCTGTGGATTTTATTTCTTAACATGAGGTTCTTTCACCCCCTGAATAAATGTAGTTGAAGGTTGGATTTTATTATTATTCTCATTGCAGTAACATAATTCAGCACGAGATTATGCTACTGCAATAAAAGACGAGTTTAATTCCAAATAGTTTATTTCCAAAGAGAATAAAGAAATTTCAGTGTAATAGACTAAGGGAAAGAAAATCCACATGTAAACACCATAAAATGTACTCTTAGAATAGATGCTTGAAAATGAATAGATGATGGGAAACCTTACAGCTGGATTCCTCCATTATAAACTGTAAAAAAAAATAAAACGGTATGAGTGATTTTTTTTGTCTGGACATATTCTAGGAATTGGTCAGGAATGCAGGACAAGGTGAGAATTAAAATTCCTCCATGAACAGCATGTTCAAAGCACATATACACATCGTTATTATTTTATTTATTTATTTATAAAGCACTTTGCAAACCAAAAGGCAACCAAAGTGCTGTACAGGTGAAAACATAAATAAATAATAACTAAATAATAGGAAGGAATGAGCAATAAAATACAAGGTTCACATCATAAGCCGTAAAAGGCGGGGCAGAAACGTGGACAGGCCTCATGGCTGTGCTCTCTGGAATTAAAAGACAGTTTAAAAAGAAGACTTTTTAAAAGAGATTTAAAGTCATTTAAAGTTCCAGCAGAGCTCACAGAGAGAAGGAGACTGGTCCAGGGCGGGCCCTAACCCTGTGGCTGAAACAGCTGAATCTCCCCGGGTCCCCAGCCGGGTCCTGGGAACAACAAAGACCTGCTAATCCTGACGTCTGCTTACAGGCCAACCTTGGAATCATAATTGCAAGAGTGTTCACAGATGAAAGTGTAAGAGGCATCGCCCTGAAAAGGCTCACATGAAATGACTCAAAGCTTAAAATGGTTACATTTTCAGACAATTTGGGTAAAAACGGTTTTAATATGCTGAAAGCAGGCCGTTGCAAAATAAAAACAGACTCACCAGGATGAGTGTCCAATCTCAGAACTCTGGGTCTTTTTTTTATCCTTGCTGGATTTGACGAATTAATAAATTGGTGGTGGATGTTGTGGGTGTGGGGTAGTAAATACAAAGCTACATGTTATTAGACAGAAATCGTGTACTTCGTTACTGCAATCACAACAGAGGCTCAGAGAGGGGATCAGTTAATCCAAAATTCTGTTTTGCTCCGGGATGCAGCTCAGAACGACAGATAAGCAGATCCTTGTAAATCCGTTTGTTTTTGTGCTGCTGCTGATGTTTGGGTTGTTTTGGACGAATTTGGCACACCAGAACGGGCTGAAGGGAGGGGACCCCTGGTGTCCCCTCCTAAACAGTGCTGCAACTTCATCAGTGCTTTTGACTGTGTTCATTTTCTATCTTCATTGTTTGCCTTTGGACTGGAAGTTTAACCTTCACCCAATTCTTCCACCAGTTCAATCTTTCCTTTCTAATTATGCTAGAAAAACTCATTTACAGAAGTGATTTGTTGGTAACCATCCTTGTACTGTTCAAACTGCAGACATGCAGACCTTAGAAGTTACTTTCTTCACTTGGAAGAATAAACAGCTTAAACTAATGTTGATTATGTAATAAAGTTAAATATTTTTGATGGATTTTATGTAGGCTTTAAGATGAAATAAGAGCTCAAATTCAGGTACCAAACTACCAAAATTATTTTTTAATCTTGTGTAATCATGAAGTCAATTTCCAGGGTGACAAACACTTTCAAAGCATTCAACAAATGCAAAGGATTAACATTTGGGACGCGGTTTTAGGTTATTGTTTTGTAAATCAGACAGAGAAGGCAATACAACCAAATACAATAACAATGGTTAAAATTGTATATATATATATATATATATATATATATATATATATATATATATATATATATATATATATATATATATATACATAAACAATAACCATTAAGGCCTAAAGACCTTAACTCCACTAAAAGATTAACTAACGCAGGATTTAAAATGCTTCTGCTGCTGGATGTATTGCATCATGGCTTCTTGTTCAGCAACAGGCAACCTACGTCTCTGAAAACCTAATGGAGTGCAACTCCATTACTCCCAAATTATGATTATGACCAGTGCTATGACTACACTTTTTTTTAATCATAATGTATCATATGTATTTGAAAGTAACAATTAGGACACCCTGGTGGCGCAGGAGAAGCACACGCGGCCCATGACCTCAGTCCTCGGCTCAGCTGACCTAGGTTCCATTCTAGCCTGCAGTGTGCATCTCCTCCTCCTTTCTCTCAGTCTACTTTCAATAAAAAGGGCCACAAAAAATCCTAAAGATATATAATAAAAATTTGATGTTAAACATACATTTAAAGATAACAAGCAGTCCACAGTTTCATAAAGTAAAATATAGAGGTGTTTCTGTAAACAGCTTTACATTTTTACTATGTTTTGCTGAAAATGTCTGGTAACCACAGCTGCCAAAGTTTTTTTATAAAAACAACTGATTTTTTTTTACAATGTAGTTTAAACCAGCATTGAAGCCCTTGGTTAATACTACCCAGCAGCTACCTGTCCTATTTACAAAGGGGCACCAGATTATACAAGATTCATAATTTAATCAAGCTGCAAACATATAAGTTCATCAAATGTATTTTTTTCACCTTTAGGTCAGGGATAACAGGAACAAATGTAAAAATCTGCTAGAGGATAGCAAAACCACGATTTTCAAAGTCTTAAACACCTAAAAATTCTCTGTTAGAATTGAACCAGATCAAATCCAGGTCAGAGGGGCCCTCGGGGTCATTGGGCACCCATTCATATCTTGAAGGTAACACCGTTAATCCACTGTTAACTATTAACTGAAACCTCCCGTGTCTGTTTGATGGCCAGTACTCCAAAGTGCGGTGCCCAGTGACCCTTCTTAAACTTCTTCCATTCAGAAAATTCAACACTTCTGGCAAAACTATCAGTGACTGAAATGTCAGCAAGCTTACTGGTGTAGCTAGTTGCAACACCAGTAAGCAAGAGACATCACACCATGAAGACCAAGGAGCTCTCCAAACAAGTCTGGGACAAAGTTCTTGAAGAGTACAAGTAAGGGTGGGGTTATAAATTAAAATCCCAATCTTTGATGTTCCCCCAGAGAATCATCACATCCATCATCTTTAAATGGAAAGCCTATGGTACCACAACCAACCTGCCAAGGGATACATTGTGTGCAACTCTGTCTGTGTCTTTGCCACTGTCACATCCGAATTTCCCCATTGTGGGACATGGAGGAATTTATTATCTTATTACAAGGCATGGTTTAAGTTTGCAAAAAGGCACGTGGGCAACTCCCAAAATCTATGGAGGAAGGAGCTCTGGTCAGATGAGGGTAAAATGTAACTTTTCGGCCACCGAGGCAAACACTATGTCTGGCATAAACCCAACACATCCTGTCACCCTAAGAACACCACCCCCAGAGAGAAGCATGGTGGGGGCAGCATCATGCTGTGGGGATGTTTTTCAGCAGCAGGGACTGGGAAAATGGCCAGAGTTGAGGGAAAGATGGATGGTGGTAAATACGGGGTCAGTCAGTCTACTGTGATTTGAGACTGGGACGCAGGTTCACCTTCCAGCAGGACAATGACCTGAAGCTTACTGCTAAAATAACACTCGAGTGGTTAGGGGAAATATTTAAGTGTGCTGGAATGGCCAAGTAAAAGTCCAGACCTCACTCCAGCTGAGAATCTGTGGTTAGACTTGAAGATCGCTGTTCACAAGTGAACCGTCCACATGAAGGAGATGGAGAAGTTTAGCTATGAGGAAAAATCCCGGCGGCAAGAGGTGGTGAGCTCATAAAGACTGGTCCAAAGCTGCTTGCAGCTGGAAATGCTGCAAAGGAGACTCTAGAAAGTACTGGTAAGAAGTGACACATGCTGAAGGTTTCTTTCGCCCTGTCCTATTTGTTGTTTTTCACAATAAAAAAAAAAATCCTGTCCAAAGTTGTAGACATGTTCTGTAAATGAAACGATGCAAACTCTCAAACAATTTTAATTCCAGGTTGTGAAGCAACAAAACATGAAAAATGTCAAGGGGGATTGAATTTGCAGGCCACTGTATGTGGATGAGTAACATTAGGGCAGAGTCAAGAACGTTTTCTCTGCTACTTATGTTTGTTTTTCAGCACTACTCCTGGTTGATTGTTAGGGCTATCATAGCGTAAATAAGTCATAATCAATGGTCCCTTTATGACTTTAAACCCGACCGTTCAGTTAAGGTTAATTAGTTAATTTATAAGTAACCACACAATCAAGGAGGAAAGCTTTAAGGTCTGAGCACTGTACTTGCAGACTACCACAATTATGTTTTACAATTTCTTAAATCAAGGAATCATTGATGATTTTACCCACTTCTGCATCATTTAGTCAGTGTGCCCGTTTTCCACACCATTTTCACCTGGGAAATGTGAGACACTTATCAACATTTTGAGCATTTAAAATAGCATAAAGGTGAACGTGAGTGCGGATCAAAATGCACTTTATGCAGTGCGGTGTCCATGCATGAGCACTTTTTGATCCTTTGTTTGTGTGCTTGCTGAGCACACTTTAGCGTAAAATGGAAATGTAGAAATCCAGCCACCCACATATTAAAGACTGCACAACAGTGAGTGTTATTAATATTTACAAAACTACACAAAGCTCAAAGCAGCCGAAGAGGTGGAGGGGGAAAAAAAAGAGCGGTTTTTATTCATCTTTGTCCTTTGTGATGCTGTAGTACAATAAACAGACGCGCGCGCTCACACAAACACACCTACACAAACAGAACACACACACAGGCTTTTGTTGTGGGGCCCATAAATAGCGGAGACAAATGAACAAAAATCACCACTGATTGGCGACAGGTAAGACTGAAGAGGCTGCGGCTGTGTGTCAGTGGGCCATCTGGGAATAAAGTGACATGCTGTGTGTGTGTATGTGTGTGTGTGTGTGTGTGGGAGAGAGAGTGAGAGATAGAGAGAGAGAGACAGCGAGAAGGTTGCAACAATGAATCTGTGCTCTTTAGAAATGGAGATCAATTTCCACATGGTTGCCTTTAAAGGCTTTGGCAGGAGAATAATATGTAAGTGTGCGCGTGTGTTTTCTGCGTGTGTGTTTGCCAATGTTTGTGGCTCTGAATGTGTACATATGCACAAATCATTTCATTGTGTGTGGGCTTTTATGTGCTTAGTTTGGGCGCAGAGAACGAACAGGTGGATGTGTGCCTGTGAGCCTTCATGTGTGTGTGGTTGGCGGTGTTGGGGGGGGGGGGGGGGGGGGGGTTTCTTTGAAGGAGGTCCAGGCTCCATCTCTCAGCAAATCAGCAGGCCTGAAAATCCAATCTGCCTGGAGAGACAGCAAGCTGTACATCATCTGTCATGGATGGACACTATCAGCGCTTTATCAGGGACCGCCCCTTCCAAACACACACACACACACACACACACATATCTTTCAAGGACCACATGCATGAACGAACGTACACAGCCCACTGTGACAGAGACTGATAGGCGCTATTAACCGTGGTGTGTGTGTGTGTGTGTGTGTGTGTGTGTAGAGGGGGGGATACTCCAGCTTCAGTCTGAGCTGGACCCCGAGATGTCTCACACTACCTCAGACCCTGACAGCTGTGATTATCCTGCTTTGTCGTTGATACCTTCCCATTCCTGCCAGTCCGCCATGTTGCCGTAAACAACAGCTGTCACCTGCAAGTTTGCACACGGTTAACAGTTTGAATAATAGCATCAACCTGAGATAACAGTAGAGCGTTGGTCCTGGCGTGAAGTCAAGTTGTGATGTCATCGTAGCAGAGCAGTGATTGGTACTGGCCCTCCAGTTGCACCACGTTTATAGCTCCTCTCTTCTTTTCCACTCCTTGAAAAACAAGGATCATGAAAGTGTATCCATACAGAGCTGTATTTTGTCTGGGGGGCATTATTTGGATGGAAACACACAGATCAGGCATGACCTTATAAACATTGGCAGGTATAGTAAATGTCACTAGTAATCTCTTCATCATAGTCGCTAGTAGAGGGTGGAACTTATTGGTGAACATTTGGTCCTCAAAGTTGGAGGGTTAGAAGCAGGAGAAAGGGAAAGAGTTGAATGGGTTTGACAAGAATAAAACTGTGATGGCTGGACGACTGGGTCAGAGCATCTCCAAAACTGCAGCTCTTGGGGGGTCGTTTCTGCTCTTTAGGTATTAAAAGGAAGGAGCAGTGGTGAGCCTACAGTCAAGGCTCATTGATGCATATGCTTGGCCATGTGTCCTGAGTGAACAGACAGCTTCCTCTAACTGGTTTTGCTTAGGTCGTACACACTTTTAGCAAGGTGTCACTTTTCCAGTGTATTGCCGTTTGATGCATATGGAGATGCAAATCTGCAGAGCAGTCAGGATGCCCATGCTGATCCATATCCACCATTGAAAGTGCAAAAAATTGGAACATAATCATTGGAATTGACCCACAGATTCATTTCCGGTTCTGCTGGGAAACCTTGGGTTTTGGCAATAAATCTGGATGTTACTAAGACGCTGACCACCAATGAGGGTATTGTTTAAGACCATGTTTACCGTTTCATGGAAATCCTATTCCCTGATGGCTAAGACCTCTTTAATTAAAACAGTGCAACACAGTATGAGCCTGAGGTGCTGACTGGATCTCCCCAGTCCAAAGATCTCAGTCCAATCAAGCATCTGTAGATGGATAAACAAACCTGATCGATGAAGGCCCCAGCTCACAACGTACAGGATGTAAAGGATTTGCTGATGATATGTTGGTGTCAGATGCTACTGCACACATTCAGGGGTTTAACAGAGTCAATACTTCCATGGCTCAGGGCTCTTTTGGCAGCAAAAGGAGGACAAACATGTGCAGGGGGTCATAATGCTGATCAGTGTGAATTCTGCGCACACAAATCTAACTCTGCAGTTGTGTTTTTTTCCTACTCTTTTCAGTGTTTTGGAACAATTGCAGTAAATGCACCTTCTGTGGTTTGTCAGGCCCTGGAGATGCACTGTACTTACTAGTCAGCTTGAACACTGGGCCCTGCTGTTTATTCCTGCTTCATTATGCTATAGCGCCAAGGGACAAAAGAAATCAGGATCTGTACGACCTGTCAAATCATGAAAACCTCCCCTCTATGACCAGGACACAGATTTCCGGGTTAGTGCATTAAGTAGAAGGCTAAAATGGACATTCATATTAGGTTGACCGGATGTCCCGATTTATGCGGGACTGTGCCGCATTTTTCACTCCAGTCGCGCATTTGACTGGGTCAAATTCTGAAAAGGAATATTCCACAGGTGCTTTTCTGAAACATAAAGAAAGCAGAGCTGCAGACATCCTCAGCAAGCCAGCTCGGCTCGCTGAGGATTTCCCACGTTGTGACCAACCTGCCCATGATGCTCGTTGAATAAAACAGCACGAGAAAAGGATTTTAATGTATGCAAAATACAGTCATGTTCAATAAATTAGAATATGCATTTCTAAGAGGCTTGTTTGTCAAATTAAAAGTACCTTTTGACAAAAGCCACAACCTATATGCCGGTATAAAACATACTCTTCATTAAGACCCCATTCCTGCACGAAAACGTTTGCTTTTTATTGGTCTGATGAAACATTCTAATCCTAAATGCTGTATTTTTATTCGCTTGGGGTGAAAATAAAAATCATAATTAACAGATATAAAGGCTTTAAAACATAATCCATCTGTATTCATTTATATAATGCCCTTATCTTAATGAAATGAGTTGCTGAAATAAATTTTCAATAATATTCTAATTCATTGAATAGGACTGTATAATGGAAACTACGCTAAAGAAAAGACAATGCGGCTTCAACAAAGACTGGGGAACGCTTTCTAACTGGGCGATGCCAGAGAAAGGCGATTCTCAGAAAGCTTTTTTGTGAAGTTTGCCAAAGTATAGTAGAAGCAAGTCACACAAGAACGTACATCTGAAAAAGCCTCCTGCTGACCAGTGGACTCATTTTCACTCAAACCCAAACATCAAACATGTCTGCCAGACAGACAAAGGAACATCAGCCAAGATTAGCTTCAATAATATTTATCTTTACCAGCTTTTAAAGTTTGGCTCTTTTTAAAGTTTATCAGGAAAACATGATTAAGTTTTCGCATAAAGGTTTTTGCTGATAAACTTAGAACAACTTTATTAAACATTTTTAGTTTAACCGTTCTATTCTATAACTTTAAAAAAGCGAAATATTTTTAATAAACTTGTGCTAGCTCATTGTTGTACACTACCAGGCAAAGCAGAGATCAATTGATGTTATGTCCAGTCTGTGTTAAATTAAAATGTTTGACGTCACAGTGTCGGTATTGTGTCTCATCTTAGTCCCTCACAAGCATCCTTGTTGTCCCACATTTGGGTTTTGAGATGTGGTCACCCTAATTCATATGTACTAATTCAGATTTTGTACAAAACCCTTAATGCAGTTCGCAAAGGAAATAGAATTCAAAAGCTAATACAGACTGACTGGGAAGGTTATTGCTTCCATTATCGCTAGATCCTCTTTTTAGACCAGAGATGTTGTGACAGTGTAAGATACGGGAAGAAGTGGCTGCAATGAGAGAATAAAGACTCGACTCATCATCATTTCATACTTGGAGATTTTTGATCAATTTGTACTCGTTTGGATACAAGGAGGAGCTGCCTGCCACAACATCGTGGTTCCTACCCACCTTTAGGTAATTTAGTACCCATTTTGTATTTAGGGTGAAGGGAAGTTCTAAAAAGTATTGACTCACTCAGGGTAAACTCATTACAAATGCACAACACACTGCGTCGTTGACCCCTATGCGTGCAATGATTATTTCACAAACAGTTACAGATGCTGCAGACAACGTGGAGGTCCACTGTCCAACACTTTGACACTGTCAGTTCCAGAAATGCCACTACAGAGCTAATAAACAGAAGCCGAACAGTCTGCCACCGTGCCTGGTTTCCCGAAAGCGAAGAGAAACAGCTAAATTATACAGGAGCGTCAGTAACAAGCTGTTACTGTGCTGTGTAGCCATTAGCGGCGTTTTGATCACAGCTTCAATCCATTTAGGAAGAAAGAAGGGCCATTGGCTGTGTGTGATTCCCCAGCACCTGTAAACCATTAGCATGCAAGGCAAGCTAATAGTTTAGTTTCTTCTGCAAGATATTCCTGGAAGTGTAGCAGTTTGGTAAAGTTACCGGCATATTTTTCTTGTCTGCAGAGGGGACTGCCAGAGAGTGTTGTGTTTGAGCCCAGAAGCACACAAAAGCATGACTGTGTGGAGAGTGATGTGGCAGTGAAGGACAAAAAGAGGTTGCTGAAAACTCCCCAGTCTCTCGTTTTACGTGGCTTGCAGGTGTGTGTGTGTGAGAGAGAGAGAGTCCTAGGTGATTTTGCCTGTATAAGCTGGAGACGGAGAGGTGGAGGCAGATTGGGGGAGAAAAAGATTGAGCACATAGCAATCAGTCCTCCATCTATCTGTCTGGATAATTAATATAAATCTGCTCATTTATCATCAGCCAATCAATCTAGATTTACAATCCCGCACACAAGCACTCTTTGCGCTTTTTGATAGCCTGATTGTCTGGTTAGATGGCTCTGCAGAAATCTGTAATGAATGAGAATGAAGCGGTGAAGGAGGGTATAGAGGAAAAATATTCTGATTAGAGACAAATGAGCGAGAGATTGATGGAGCTATATAAGGCTGCACATGCTTCATTTATCACCAATTCTGGGTTGGTGGGCTGAGTAAAAACGCAGGATAGGACCACCCCGGCACAGCAGTGCAACACATTTTCTATCAAAATGGCTAATTCGGTACTGCTGGACCAAAACAACCTGGACTTAAATTAAAGTACATACTCTGCAAAAAATAAATAAATAAATAAAAACCCGGGCCATGGGACATCCAAGTTGTAACAACTACTCTGTTGTACCAACCAGTATTGGATTTAGGCAAAGTCCAATTCTGAATGGGTAAAAACCCAAACTGAAGGGTTTTGGCATTCTATGCAAATACTGCATCGACTATATATATATATATATAGACAATATTACATTGACTATATATGTAAACTTTTTGCATTGTAAAAGTTGGATGACTCATTTTCTTCCAAACTCAGAATAAATAAAATTCAGCTTAATGTAACTACTTTCAAGATAAAATATTTAAGTTAATTTAAATGTTTAAAATCTGTTCTGCAGCTCGACATTTTTTTCTAGAGCAACGGAGGCAAAAGTGGCTCCTTGAATTGCTAGTCAAAGTCCAGACCAAAGCGTCTGCTTAGCGTGAGACTAAGTCAGTTATTATTGGGTTATTGTTGCAATTTTCAGCATAAATTGCTGAAAATTGGGCGAGGGGCGACCCAGAGGTTAGGGAGTTCGTCATGCAATTGGCGGGTTGCCAGTTTGATCCCCCGCTCTTACCGTCTCTGTCGTCGTGTTCTTGGGCAAGACACTTCACCCACATTGCCTGCCGGCGGTGGTCAGAGGGCCCGGTGGCGCCAGTGTATGGCAGCCTCACCTCTGTCAGCCTGCCCCAGGGCAGCTGTGGCTACTAACATAGCTCACCACCGTCAGGGTGTGAATGGGTGAATGACTGATTGTAGTGTGAAGCGCTTTGGAGGTCGTCTAGACTAGTTTAAGCGCTATACAAGTACAAGCCATTTACCATAAATCCTGTAGCAGTGCATGAAACAGAGCTGTGACACTCATGCTGCAGATATTTGACAGGTCTAAAAAGAAGATGCCCACGCTGCCCTAAATTTACTTAAATTGATTTTTTTTATTTATAATTGTAAGTATATTGAGGCTGTAAGGGATCAAAGACTTGTCTCTAGAAGGAGCGTTTCCTTCATTTAATGCCTCATTTCTTTACAACAAACTTAGAACAACATTGTGTTTCACACTTTATTCATAGAAAAGCACTGAGATTTCAACACAAATCAATATAAAATGGTAGTAGCGTTACATAAATAGTAATAAAATCTTGCTTTATAGACAGTAGCTCAAGAAGCTGCACAAAGAAAAAGTACAAAAAAAGTGATGATAAGCTATGATACTTCTGTGGCAACAAATACTGGAAATACCTTTTTTTCAAAATCAGTAGCACAAAGAGGCAACAAACACTTTCAATTATCCCTTAAGTTAAGAATGGATCTGAAACAAAACCAAAACAGGGAAACGGTAGGCGAACTACATCTCTACTATCAAACAGTAATCTCCTACAAACAAAAGAAAGACAGGGGAAAACCCTCAGGAATTACTTCTGGGTTACGCAGTAGGTGAAGTGGTGTCAACCGAGGACTTTTTTTTTTTTTGAAAATCTTTTAACGTTAAGATGTTGAAACCTTGCATTTTTACTTTTTTTTTTGCATAAGCTGACTGTGTGGACACAAGTCTGCTGCAGCACACTTACGTCGCTGTGCTGTAGGACGATGGAGGAAGCAGCTGCCCCTAAACACACCGCAATGCATCGCTTCAAATCCTAGACTGATAGAAGACGCGCCCCGACTGGGAACAAAAAATAATTAGAATCAGTGGTAAGAATATGGAAACTAACTCTGAGGAGGGTAATGTAAGAATGCTATTATGAATGAACAGGCCATCAGGTACTGCTGCTGACACAAACGTTTGCGTCATTCTGTCTCACTGCAGCGTAACCACGCAAAGAAGACACCAAAGGCTTGGGGTCCTGATATCAAAGGACAGAAATAAAGAAAGACACAGAAAATAAAAAGGAAACTTTGTACATTGAATGGTCAGAAAGGCATTTTCTACCATTGGTTCATTTTTCTCCTCCTCTAGAAGTTGGAGCAGATGCAGGCCGGCGACAGCGCATTGACCCGATACAAGCACGCTTCCGCTCACCCTGCCCCCCCCTTCCATCCATCCTCCCCTCTGATAGTGGTTCGGCCCACCAGGTCTCGTCCCCCTCGCTTCTCCGTTTTCTGTCCAGGACGAGTCCCTCAAAGTGGTTCTGCATAGTCAGGTTTAGTACAAATCAGTTCACAAATGGATGCCGCCTTCCTTTTTCCTCAACTCTGGAAAAACTCACTTTCTATTTGGAAAACTGATTTTCTTTTGTCATTGCAAACTGAAGAAAAACGACACATCATATTATAGCAAAAAAAAAAAAAAAAAAAAAACTAATGTACACAGGAGCACCTGAGAAATGCCTTGAAATCTTTGCTCCTTAAGAAAACAAAAAAAAACAACGGCGTCAAATTCCCCCGTTCAAAACAATTCAAGTACACCCCGCCGAAGGAAAAAAAAAAAAAAAAAAGAAGAGAAACAAACACTTATTATAAATAATTATAACTTTACAATTTTCTCAATTGACACTTTATTATTTACAATATCTTAAATGCTTAATGCTACTATTTTGTTTCGTTTCTTTAAGCGATGTCCCTGAGAACTGAGTTCTTTTTCCTCTCCTCTTCTTTTTCCCTCAGTTTTCCTCTTTTCCATCCGCCCACCTGCAGCCCTCCGGATCTAAAAAGGCGCAGCTAGGACCGACTACCTGGGTGGAAGGTGAAAGTAGCTCTCATGGAATGTCGAAGCAGACGGGAAAACGACCCTCGATCCAGAACCCTTCTACTTTTTTTGTTTTTAGGGTTAGCCTCTTCTTTTCTTTTGTAAATACAGTCTGGTTCTGATTCTGCTTGTCTGCCATTTCAAACTCAGTGATTAAAGGAAAAAAAACAACAAAAAAACCCGTTCTAAAACAATAAATAAATAAATGCTGAAGCAGGCAGGAGCGTACTGAAGAGGTATCTGTGTGAAGTGCTTGTACATTTAGTCTGATCAGTTAAAGACTCAAGCTCTTGCTGGACTGCCGTTGAAAATGACATTTTGCCACAGAACCTGGACGTCCCTCGTCAGGAGAGGGGAACCTCGTGTGCCAAGCCATGTGGCCTCGAATACTTACACCGAACTTATCGGGTTGCGACTGAATATCGTCTCTTTTGTAGGTTCGTAGGGTTCACTGTGCGTCTTTGAGACCTTGAGAAAGCGGCCATTTTTCTTCACAGTAAAGAAGGTTGAGAGCCAGTAGCATTCACAGGACGCCTCACAGCTTTTTCCATCACAAGAACAACAAACTGGAGTTTCTGGGCGTTACGTAGCTTTAGTCTAAATCATCCCAAAAAGTAATGCTTCATTTCAGTCGAACATCTGTTATTTCAGACGTTTTGGGCTAATTTGCAGATGTAAAATTTGCAAAAACAAAAAGCTGTTAATAAAACAATTTTAGCATACAAGATGCTAACTTTGCTATGTAACAAAACTTAAATAATTTAGCTTAACATCAATTAACTTAGGCTTCTTGGGGTTATTTTTTAACAAAATAAGTTCCAACCACTGAAGTATCACAACAAGGTGCTTCAGCTAATGTAAGCTTAGCAACTGTTTTTCCATAAGATTTAACTAAAAGAGATGGAACGATCTTTTACTTTAAGATGTTTTCTGGTAAACTGTCTTCTTAGTCAACAAAACCTAAAAAAAATCTTCCTTTGAAAATATTAAAAACTATAAAAAGATGTATAACTAGCAAATTATTTACTCTGGCTGGACCTAGAGAGTTTTGCTCAACACCACTGCTAGCATTAACTGGAGACATTTAGACGTACACAATAGATTTAAGGGGGTATAAAGTTTCAATGTCATTACACAAATGATTCAAAAACGTATTTTTTTTAACTAGTAAATGAATCATTGTGGTGGTTACTTTTGGGCGGCTACCTGGATTTGGCTATTAGTGTCAAACAGACACTTTCCAGCTAATTCCTAAGCCCTGGAGCCTCCTACCTTCCAGGCTGATCGACTTTCCAAGTCCTAGGTGACATAAATGTCCTCATTAGTACCCACCCACTAGGGTCTGCTGGGACTCCCTGTGGAATCCACCACACAGCTCAGATTTGTGACGGCGCTGTGCATGCTGACAGCGGCAATACAACTACCCCTCCAGGGGTGGCGCTAAACGCAACATAAAAAAGCAATTCGGTCACGAATAGCAAAACGGCAACGCTTTTTAAGAAATAGAGAGTTTGGAGATTCTGCTACTTTCTCCATATGGAGAATTTATCTCAGGAACCAAAGATCACAATCTGCATTGATTTTTGTTTTCTCTTCACAAAGCACAATTACTCAAAGTATTACACCCCAAAAAGCTTAGCTTCGGCTTAAGGGTGCCATGTGGTTTCGTGGTTATTCCACTGTCCAAACAATGGCTTCTGTCGGTTGCTGGTAAAATCTCAGGACAAGCTTAGCGGCTACGTTTAAACAGCGCAAGTGGACAAAACTCTCAGTTTCAGTGAATGTTCTTGTGATGGAAAAGGGATCTAGGTGACATTTGCAACCACGAACAAGGTCCAAACAGTTTTGTAACAAAACACAGGAACGCCAGCTTAGTGCCGCCAAGTGACAAAACTAAAGATACCGGATTTATATCGTGTGTTAGCTAAACGGTGATCTTAGCGGAGAGGTTTTACGCTTTTCAAACCTTTGGCCACAAACAGCCGAGTAGCAGCGAAGTGGCATCTCTGGACACGAGGACCACATTTAGCCCATCAAACACGGCATATATCCACCTACGGGGTGACATGAAGGACACGCTGTATACAAGAACAAATTGTTGTACACATGAAGGCTACACTGTTAGCGAAAGCAGCCAGGACGTCACCATCAAATCATGCACTCTGTAAAGCGTAATCCTCCCGGTGCAGCTGTTCAAAATGTTGAACTGCTGAGTTTTTCCATCAGAGAGACCAACTCAGGTAGTTCTGCAGTCCAGCCTCGCTCCTCTAGGAAGCCCTGAATGAGACAAGAGGCTATTTCTAACAGAAGTTAAAGCTGACAGTGGAGGTATGACAGTAACACTGTGTTCAACCGCTACGTTCTTTAAGAAGTTCTCTTTACCTTCTTCACCTCAACTAAGACTCCAAACCCAATCCATCATGGTCATAAGCCACCAGCAAGCAAACATTTCTTTTGCTTTTATGATCACATTCTTTTGATTTTCTAATTATTTCAAATATTAACTGGATGGGTTTGATTCCTTTTTACTTCTGTGACACTTTAGGTCCTCTCCTTTGCAATAACAGGTATGTAGAGCAAGTATAGCGAACACTTTTTGGTTCACATTCAAGAAAAAAAAGAAGAAAAAAAAACAGAACAAAACCATATGACTTGGTCAAGAAATGGCTCAACATAAAGAAGTAAAAATCCCAAAAACACTTAAATAAACCAATAAGTTTTAACTACTTCCCAAGAAGAGGGTCTCTGAGGCAGGGTTAAGGTCAGCCGAAGCGCTCCCGGACCAACATCATCAGTTTCTTTTTGCCCTTGTAGATCTGTTTCAGGTTGTCTATGAACTGGGCGAACTGGATGTGGCCGTCCTGCGCCGAAAGGAAAGTCTCCCGTGCTTTGCTGAGGAACTCTATGAACTCCCCGTAGTGCCGCGGGCTGATGTGCGTAAGTCGAGAGTGTGTGGTGTTGATGTACGCCGAGATGGTGGCGTCCAGGAGCTGCCGCAGCGGCGCCTTGTCCGCCGACATGAGCTTTCCAGAGTTCCTTCGTCCGGGAATGCCAGCGAGACCCGGCGCCGTCATGGTGCACCGCCGCAAGATGTCGGACAGCACCGTGGCGCAGTGCACGCTCTTCACCACCAGGGGGATGATGGCGGCCAGTTCATTTTTCCCCAGGGAGTGGCTAAGTGCGCAGGCCCAGAGCACGTCGTTAATAGCGGGGTGTGTGTCCTGGTTGTAGGCTAGGTTAAGGTGAGTCATGGCCAAAGACGCCAACTTGAACGACCGAAGTGGATATCCTCTATGCTCCATGTACCGTGCGATGGTAAACAGCTGCGAATACGTCATGCCTGTAGATGCGGCGTCGATCACGATCTGGTAGGCCGTCTCAAAGGCGATGTGGTCCTTTTCACAGAGCGTCAGAGCCGACAGGGCGCAGTTCTGAGGGTCCTTCATGGCGCACTGCAGAGCCAGCGTCCTCGCACAGCTGGCCAGCTCCTCCCGCTGCGGGTAGTCGAGGCTGAGGCGCAGGATGGTGTTATGGGACATGACGGTGGCTGCCACGATGCTGGTGGCCTCTGTCGGAGTGAACAGAGTGTACCAGCTCTGCAAGATGCTCACTAATGCCCGCAGACCTGATGGGAGAGACAGATGGCATGGGACACTCAGCGCATTGCTAGTTTTTCAAAGACTGCAAGAAATGTCCAGAGGGAAAGAAAGAAAACAGACATGATGACTTAATCATCGTTGTGTGAACCGTTGGTTATGTAGCATCCCTGTGACTAATCGTTTTCTTTGTATCACTACCAGCATTAGAAACAACTTGCATCCAATTTTTAACATTTGCATATTAAAATTTGATAAATTTAAACTAGACCATTCTAGAAGAGACAAGCTTTAACTAGGCCAACTGCAAGATTGTACTAAATACGGGTTTTCTGCACATTTTTATTTAATAAATTTCATAATCTTCCAGACTCAAATTTTATTTTCCAGCAGTTGTTCCAGCATTCTGAACATTTTATTAAAAAATATTACTATTCAACCAGTGGTCGGGTCTTCTTATTTATAGGTTCCACAAATACTGAAACACAATGCCGACACTGGCTTTGCATTTTTGCATTGAGGTACAGGGCCACTGATAACATAGTGCAACATCATATAAAAATTCTGGACCTCTCATTTTACACCCAGTTCAAGAACCAGATTTAACTTAACCTGAATCTGAAGTAACCAATAGACCCAACAGGGAGGTAGATGATCATTTCTTTTATTTTTGACTAAGTGTGGATTCACTGAGTAAGTCAGACCAACACACTGATGGGTAAAAACGAATAAAAATCAAGGCATCATTTTTGTATGTTCGATTGTTTTGTTGTTGTTTTTTAATCAAAATTTAATTAATGAATTTAATACAATTCAATTGTCAAGCATAAGAATTCCAGTTTTACAAAGTTTGAACTGAACCTTGAACTAGCTCCTGTGCCGGGTAAACAAGCAGACCCCTCAACTCTAATGGTTTCTTTCTCAGGAAGTCAACTCCTCCCCAATGAGAGTCAGAAACTGACCTGAGATTACATCAGCTGCTGTCAAAACAAGGGCATGACAGTTTAAAATAAATATGTAGTCCTGTTTCTTTACATCATTTTCATTTGTCCCTAATCTTTTCATAGCCCATCTGGCATTTTCCTTAATGTTTCCTCATAGACTTTTTTTTTTTTCAACCAAAGTAAGAGCTCTCTCCTGCACCATCGTCAAAATATTAAATACCTTGTGGAAAACTGATGTTTATCCCTGCATGTGGTGAACCAAGCATATGTTTGATTTTTGTTTTTTCTCAAAGTCAGCCTTAAGGCTGAAAGTCCAACCAGACCGCGGGGACTGTAATTACTTGCTGTGTTTCACTGGGTTGCCAAAAAAAAAAAAAAAAGTGGAACATACCGACTTCAGTGGCGCAGGTTACCAGCCAGCGCACCATCTCTCTCCTTCTCCAATTCAAAGTGGACAATGTCATTCTCATCACCTGCGAAAACACACAAACAGAACAGCAGCTTTATCATCCTCCCTTTGGACACCATGTATTAAAACACTCAACACTGATCACACTCATACACTCAACGTCAGAGCGCAGAGGCGAGGGACGCTACAGCCGGATACTAATCTGTAGGGTTTCTGCGTTTACTGTAGAACCCAAGATCCTTCATTATGTGGGTTCTTCTCGTCAACAACATTAACTCTGTGTGGGACGGTAATTTGTAGCGAGCTTTGAACATCTGTGAAAGCGTGTTAAAAGGAAACTGTAGCTGGGGTAAAGTTCCTGTGGTAAGAGTGTGACAATTACAGCCTCCCCCCCCCCCCCCACACACACACACACACACACACACACACACACACTCTCAGTACCTGCAGCCCTAACTCCAACGCCACATTGAGCAGGGTTATATCCGGCGGGCTGTCGGCGGGCGTGGCTATCTTAAATGCATCCTGGGCCAGTTTGAAGATGAGGGAAGATGAGTGGATGTTTTTCTGAATGACCTCCAGCACCGTCCGCAGTCTCAACATGTCCCCTTAGGGGCGAGAAAGAAAAAAGAAAAAAAAAAAGACAAAACAGCGGAGAGATATTAATGAGTGGTTTGTTTTAGAAAAACCTTTTTCTGTTGCCAAAGTAGGAAACCAAGATTCAAATTTCACATATTTCAGTAACCAAAGAGCAAGGGACAGTTCGCACTTCCTTTCGTGAAAGATAACATATCCGCCCGAGTAAGAACTTGATATTGCCAGTGCATCCACAATTACAAGGCGGGATGGGGGGAAAAGGAACAGACGTTGGTTATATGTTGTGATACTGGTAACGAGCATCTCACCATACGTACCCTGTAGAGTATGGTTAAAATGTTAACCAAGTGTGTTTTTTATGGAGTGATACAAACACTGTAATGATGCAAATATGATCTGGACTTCACCCCAGAAATGTATGATACGAGGTTTTAATAACTTCTTCATTTTTGCACTTTTTCTTTGAAACCATGCGGCTTTCCAGACACTGGAAAAACGAACTTTTTTAGATCCCTTCAGGCCCGTCATCATATAAACAGTCCTTTAAAAAGCTTATCACACGGAAACAGGCTTCAGGGTAAATTCAGGAACCTAAAAGAGGCTCCAGTAAAACAAAACAGAACCGCAAACATTACACCTAAATGTGAGAGGTCTGGGTGCTGCAGTTCAGAAAACCTGTATAGAAATAATCATGCTGGGCACTGAAGGAGGTTTTGCTGGAAAATTCAAGCTGCTGGAGAAATTGAGGCTCTCGAAAAACCAAACATTTTGTTTATTTAATTCTTACCCCAAACTACTACTTCATGCAGAATTTATAACAACAGTAGAAGTAAATTCATATTTTATTGGGGAAGAACTCATTTAAGAGCTTCTCCCATTTATCAAAGATGAGTAAATAAAATAAAATACCTGCTTGGAACATTAATCACTGCAGCCAGAAAAGCCATTACAAGAAAACGGATCAAGATGCCCCAACTATAGAAGACTGACATGAAATGAATTCCTTTTATGATAAAAAGAAAAAAAAAAACACACAGTCTCTCTGAGACTACAAGCTGGTTTATCTAAGGAAACTTTATGTTATGACAAAGCGTCTTACTGTTCCCCTTCAAGCGTACAGATTTTCCTCTCTGCATCACTTGATTTTCCTGTTTTTATTTAAGCCGACTGAAACTGCCTTCCTGGTACAATGACAAAGCAATACCTTTAGCAGCGGTGAGCATCGTTGACGCCAGCTCACACTGCTGCGACTCCAGGTGGCCAAGAGTGAACCAGCGTGGGTATCTGCTGGGGACAATGGAGATCCCGTGATGCGGGTGCCCCACGTCCCCAGAGCCCGCCGACGACTCCAGAACAGGCAGCCTGCAGGACGAACAAAGAGGGAGACATGATTTGGACGTATAGAAGACATGTACTGCAGCGCTTATGTCAATATTAAACAGGATTTTCACAAAGCACATCCTCTTCTCCACCTGGCGCTGCCCACTGCTGGTCAGCTGGCTGAAAGAAGCGTTGCTGCTAACTTAACAGCAAAACAACTTAGGCCGTTTCTACATCAGGGTTTCCCGCAGCGCTATCTTGGCGAGGCGGCCGCCTCGCCAAGATAGCGCTACCGCCTCGCCAACATTCCAAAAAAAAAAAAAAAAAAAAAAAAAAAAAAAAAAAAAGTGACGTTAACACTCGGTTTGTTTTGTTGCTTTCGCGCGTACGTGAGTGGCGGGGAAAAAACACATGGATACGCTCCGCGAGTCGGTCCGTGGACAACGTGTCGTCCACACCCCCCCCCCCACCCCCCCACCCCCCCCGCGAATCGGTCCGTGGACAACGTGTCGTCCACCCCCCACCCCCCCCCCCGCCCGCGCGAGTCGGTCCGCCTCGCATAACCAAATTCCTGCGGGAAACACTGTACATATTACCAGTGCCAGCACCAAATAAAAATTATAACATTTAACGGCAGATTAATCCAAATATTTTCTTATGACATCAACATCAAAAGCATAAATAAATGTTATAAACTAAAAAAAAACTGCAACAATCATTTTCTATTAGTTTAGCTGCCGTATGGGAAATAAGTATTGTTTCCTAATTTTAATAAAGCCAATTGTATCATGTTATCTATTTTTGTGTACTTAAGGCTTTTCTCCAGTGAGAATCTCCATGCTTACTCAGGACTTCAGCCTTATATCATGTAGCACTGAAACAATGTCTGACCTCATGGCACGGAGAGCGACTTTATAAGCCAGGTCTGCGTCGTGTGGCAGCAGAGCCGAGAAGAGATATTTGGCAAAGGTGTGCATGGGCACGCTTTCTCTGTGGATGATTTCTCCAAGGCCGCTGAACGGACCAGCTGAAACCAAGAGGGAGACAAATTATTGGGTCATATTTATTTTGACTTCGACAATCTGCCCCATAAAGATATCTGAAAACGGGCTCTGTTAGACGTACCCTCTAGCAGCTGTATGGCCTGCTTCCGAAGCGTCTGCACCAGGAGGTCGTCCAGCTCCAGCTCTTGGAGTTTGGAAACGATCTGCTCTTCGTTACGACACACCTGGATCATGGGGGGGAAGAAAACAGAAAATAAAATAAATGCTTTCTTCAAATATCCTGATAGAGGTTGGACATATTACAGTCAGACAATATTTACAGGAAAATTATCTATCTTTTAAATTTTAATGTCTTTAAGGAAGCGTTGACAGTGCATTCATAAGTACACTACCTAAAATATTAAGGGGACTCTTTGAAAACTCATTAGATCTCAATTGGGAAACAAATCCTGCTGGATATTCATACTGACATGGAATGAGTCGTGTTGTCACATGAGCTCACAGTGAACCTGCTGTAACTATTAGAAACGCACCTCTTGAGGTTGGCCTGAGGGCCCGATGTCCTCAAGTACACCCCGTGCTCCCTGCCTGGCAGCATGGAGCTCCACTGACATTTGCCAGAGAAGGCCAGAATTTAAGGTTCTGGCGGCCTGTTTTTTTCCACTAGTTAGGTCAGAGACACACGCTACCAGTAGTGACACTGACCCTGATCAAATGCAAAACTACTGAAAAGCAGGAAAAAATGAGGATGGAGAAAAAAGGTCTGTGGCCTCCTCCAGCAGAACCCTGCCTGGTCCTGGGTCGTCTCATTGCTGCCCCTTTAGTGTACCTGTTGTTCATTTAATTAATACCAGAACAGCCTAATGAACGGACCAGAGGTTTAAATAACTTGATATTAAACTCCGACTAAAAAATGTTCCTTTAATTTCTCTTTGAGCAGTGCATTAATATCAAATTAACGTTTGTTCCCAAACATAATAACTGGAGGAGCTGCAGAGATCCACAGCTCAGGTGGGAGAATCTAACAAAAATGTGACCTTTCTGGAATAGTCAAAAGAAGAAAGCCAATGTTTCACACAAGCCAGGTACGGGAAGCAGCAATCATATGGAAGGTGAGACCAACACCAAAACTGGAGTTGTTAGAGACATGAAAAGCACTTTAGACTGGAGGCAGAGATTCACCTGCACAGCCAGAACTACAATAGAGCAGTTCAGATGAAATCACATTAATGTGTTAAAATGGCCCAGTCAAAGTAAAGATTTAAACTGAATCTAGATTAGGTAGCGAAACTTAATAAATCGTCGGTCCCAGTCATAATGGTTGGACTGAACTTGACCTGTCTTGCAAAAAAGGAGTAGGCAACACTCCAGTCTCAGCGGTGCAAAGCTGGGTAGAATCAGACTATAAAAGACTTTAGCAGCTGTAATTGCAATAAAAGGTTGTTCTACAAAGTATTGACTCAGGGGGACAGAAACCAAATGCACATCCCACTTTTTAGATGCATGTTTAAAAAGGATATTGAAAACCATGCATCATTTTTACTTCCACTTCACAAAACTTTGTGTTTTATCTTACAAAATCCTAATGAAATACACAGAGGTTTGCGGTTATAATGTTGTGAATTGTGAAAGTTCGAAGGGGATAGGAAAACTTTTGTGAGGCCAAGTCGAGTTAAGACATATTTAAAAACCCAGCAGGGCACTTTAATACTCCTCCCTACACTTTGTAACAGCAGGGAATTAATTGCAGCTATTCCAGATAGCTACAGCAAGTTCCTTTCGCACATGTGATTGGTTTTAAATGCAATTCTTGCCTAAAACATTAATATTGTCGCTAATTCCAATGACATTAAGAAAGGTCCGCAGCAGCCGCACTAAGCCCTCAAAAGCAGATTACCATTTACACAAAGAAATGCTCCCCGGATTTATTCCAGAGCTCCAAGAACTTAAGTGCTGCGACTTTCTGCTTGTTTATCAAGAAAAGAAAAATGCCATGACCTTTTCCAAGCTTTTTTTGCCTGACATTTACTTCCAACTGATGTTAAATTATAGTGATTTTCTATCTGGGAAACACTGTCTTCAACAGGAACCTTTTTTTCTAAATATGCAGTGAATATTTTTTTAATAAAGCACCAATATGAACCGAGGAACGAAACATCCAAACTTCAGCATGTTCTCTTAAAGGCATAGTGCAGAAGTAATTATATACCCCTTGAACTTTTTCAGATTTTTCATGACTACAAATTGTGTAGTTATCTGGATTTTATGCAATAGACCAACACAGTAGAATTGTCAAAATGTTCTGGCCAACACAAAATATACGGGTCAAAAACTAACACAGGAACCCCCCTACCCACCATGGTAGACCATGAAGGTAGCAGCATCTTGGTGCGGGGACACATTTAAAAGGCCGAATCGTTTGTGTTTTGCAAAGACGAATGGGCTCAAATTTCTGTCGGATTGTTCTACAAAATATTAATTTGGTGAGGGTGGATATAAAAAGAACAACTCTTTTCAGAACTTAATTTACAACACATTGAAGTTTGTTATGGTAATATGACAAAATGTGGTAAAACTCAAAAAGGTGTGACTGCTTTTGGGAGGCACTGTGTCTTTAATGCTAACGTATACATAAACAATCACCTTATCCTGGGCATACAAGCCCTCTGGCATTATCCTCTGCTGGCCCATTCCCATCAGGGCCACTTCTAAGGCCAGAGTGAGGTAGGACTCCCCTCCATCTGGACAGCCCCACACTGGTACATGGTGGTAGACTGGAGGCCTGGGGTCACCTTCTTGGAGAAAACGGGGAGAAAAGACTATTAAGTCCAAATATTTACATTAATGGCAATGGAAAAAAAACATCTTAATGCTAAAATCACATGCTGTTTTTCTTCTACTCAAGCTGGTCTTCTGTTCATCGGAAAAAAAAAAAAAGTTTTAATGTTGAACTCAGTCTTAAAAATCATCCAAAAGGAGTGAAAAAGTTGAAATAAAGACTTGCTCTTAGAACTCTCAGTTCAGATACACCAGAAAAAATTACTTTCCCACAATGGAAGTGAAGTCTAAATACACTATTAACTGAGCTGCAGAGGTATATATATATATATATATATATATATATATATATATATATATATATATATATATATATATATATATATATATATAGTGTGTGTGTAAATAAAGGGTGAATAAAACATGTCTATAACCTAATTTGGGCTGGCTTTGTGAAAGGAGTGCTTACCCAGCACCACTGCTATACAAAGTATAAGTGAGAACAGATGCCCTGGGAGCCTCAGCTGTTGATTTGTTCTCTCCCGCTCCCCCTGCCCCATCATTCAGCTTAAATCCCCTCTGAGCAACAGATCCCCCCTAAATCCTGTTTATTCCAGGGATATATGGGTAGGGAGGCTGTGCATTATTCCCCTGCAACTCAGGAGGGGAATAATGCAAACAGATTTTACAGACTTTACCCCTCTGGTATAGCCAATTTGTTTCTTCCTAACCAGCAACTCCACAGCTGATTTGATAAGACTGAGGGGGAGACGTATTTTGATTGGATGACATAAAGGCTAAGTCAACCCACCATCTAAACAGATGTTCCCAGCTGTTTTCCATGGGTTATGAAAATATAACCATCAAGCAAAAAATGTGAACCGCTTACTCCATATGCCAGCACTGCAATCACCACCATGAGCAACACAGACACAGATGGCTGTGCCAGTGGTCAATCAGCATTGTTCAATTTGTCAATAGTCTCTATAGCTCAGTGACCTCAACCTCTATTCTGAAAAAAACTTGCTGGGCAGGACAAGAAATTCAAATGTGAAGGGATTCTGCGCATACCAACACACACAAAATACAGTCAGTCACCACTACTTCATGCCCCCTCTGTTTCCACAGCACTCACCAGGGTAAAAATAGATTACCCAGATAAAAATATATTCCAGAAAACCCCCTTCATAGAAAGGCTGCTTTGAATTTGGCCTGAAGCTTTGGGTGGAGCTTTGTGAGGGTGCTGCTACACATTTTAGATTCAAAGAATAACCACAGCAACATGTTTTGGTTAGTTCTAACTCACATTGTTGAAAACTTTACTTTGAGCTATGATGGGTTTTACAGACAATGGGAACAGAGGGAGTAAAGCTTCTTAAAGTTTCTTTGATGTTAGAATGTTTTACAATGTTAATGTCCGCAGCACATAAAAAAGGGGGGGGGGGGGCAGGGGGGCAGAAAAACGGGTTTTTAATTATTGCTGAAAATCAAAGGTTTTTATTTTGTGAGGGGTTCAGGGCAGCATAACGGCAATGTAAATAGAAATAGCTGAAGTATGCTAGGATTTACACCTTCTGCACGTTATTTCCTAAACTTTGTAGACTCAAGATGGGATTTATACTTCTGCTGAAGCGAGTGTTAGTAGGAATCATTTAGCTGTACTTGTGTACTTAAAACACAGTACTTGGGTCGTTTTAAACCCAGGATAGGGAAGGACTAATGCTGGAAAACAATAATAAAAATTTTGAAACAGTCACATTTATGTGACAAGCAAGAACGGGTAAATAGCATAGGTCTACCTAGTCCAGTAGACCAAGTAAAAAGATTTTGTTTAATAAATTGACTAATGTGATGACGGAGGTTTGTAGTTCTTTGAAAGCTTATAACTACTCAGCATGTTTCTGTAACTATTTGAAGGCAAACCGAACCATCTTGTTTTTTAATACCTCCAGTGTCCATGGTGTTGTCATCATCCATGCGGCAAGTTTCTGTGAGCGTGATAAAAAGACAACCAATCGGGTCTAAGGGATGACCCACCCAGCCTTCCAGGTTGGTGGTGGAGGTGACGTTTCTCTGATGAAGCTCTAGAAGCAGAAAATAAAGCAGCCAATATTAAAACAACCGCAATAAGGAACTCCCTCTGGGAAAAAAAAGACAGTGCACCCTGCAGCTTCTCATGCTCTAACCTTTCTTTTGATGTTTGTAGATGTCCATCTGTCTCTGCTGCTGGAGGCGGAGCGTGTTGATGATGGCGACAGCCAATCGCAGGGCTTCTCTGGTGTAGCCGTGGGACCGCAGGGCGTCGACACGAGCGCACGCCGTCGGGACGTGGTCTGTGTGTCGGATGGGGGAGAAATGAGGTGAGACAGCTTCGCAGAGTCAGGCGGCGTTTACACATCCGCGGTGCAGCCTCAGCAGAAAGCCAGTGGGTGCCTGATAGGTGGCTTAAGTTGCAGAATCTGACAGATCTGAGCTGGAAAGCTGCTTACAGCAGATACTGGCGTTAATATCAGCAGAATTGCGGTGTGCGTGTGAGAGAGTGTTGGTGTGCGAGTGGACTGGGTCAGGTTCAGAAAAGGTAACGAATGTGGGTGGAACGATCACGGAGGTGTCGTCGCTCGAGGAAAATGCTTTTGTTCAGCTCCCTGGACCAAGAAGCACGACTAAAATCCTCAGCATAAAAAGGAAATAAATACATAGCTGATGAATCCAACATCAGGAAACAGCATTCTGTAAGGAAATCGCACCTAGCCAGAGCGGCAGCCCCTGTGGGTTGAAGAGCAAGCTCTCGCCCTCTCTCTGATAGGATGGAGACATGTAGTAGTCGCTGCTGATGATCCTCTGCAGGTGGCTGTCCTGCCAGTGGAGGTCGCAGGCCTCAACGGCTCGACTGAACACCGTTCGTCTGGGTCTGGACAGAGAGTCTGGCATAACACCAGTAACATTATGGACGTCATCACCAATACGCGTCGTAAGCAAGGAGAGGGTTGACTAGAGAAGCAGCCCTAAAATGTAACTTTCAATAGGTGCGTACGTCCGTGCAGACCTTGAGCCAGGTTACTCTGCGGCAGGGCGTTGGTGATGTTGGGAAGCTCGCTGCCGTAGTTTCCGTCCTCCAGCGGGCAAACGTCCATCTCTCCCCACTTCTTCAGCTGCTTCAGCCAGCCGCTCTTTTCCTCGCTTTTACAGTGTGGATTCAGCACTACGCACACCCACAGCGCACCTGGGGATTCGGGGGGGTGGGAGATTAAGTCATTTACTGTATAACAGCGTCACAAACTTCAGTGTATTTTATTGGAATTTCACGTGATAGATAAATAAACCAGTCAGTCGCTGTGAAATGGAAGGAAATTGATTCAGTTTTTAGTTGTTGTACAAATAAATAAACGGTGAAATCTTTCTGTTTTACCATAAAAACCCTTATAGAAACTCCAGCTCAACCAAAATGATGACGGCACAGCAGCGAGCCTGTCAAGCCATTGCTGTCCACCTAAACCAGGGGTCAGCCACCTGAGGCTCTTTGGACCCGCCACAGTGGCTCTTAGAAACCCAAATAAGAAACGTTTCTAATTATACTGTCAGTTATAGCGGATGGCTGTTATTCTGTTCTTCTGTATGTTCTTCATACGAT